>LGSN01000123.1:0-88123 GCA_001314375.1 Phytophthora podocarpi | reverse complement strand
GTGACGGCGGTGGGGGGGGGGGGGGGGGGGGGGGGGGGGCAACGCGGGCGAGTTCAAAGCGGGTTCAAATCGAACGATTGGACAGGGCGACCTTAGTCATGTTGCGCCCATGCGCCACGCCTTCTGATACAAGAGTCGGGGGTTTTCAATCAATTTTATTTATCACGCCTTCTGACACAACAGTCGGATTTTACCATTTGGCACCGCCCTGATCACGCCTCTTGTCACTTTCCCGTCCAGTGTATCCAAGACCACGTTTCTCTTTGAGTGACGGCTGGCAAGCCTGTCGGGATGGGGGAGTACAGCGTGATAACCCTCAACGCATCCATTATCAGGCTTGGAGTGATACAGTAGAACATCATGAAGGTGCCGACGGGTTAAGCGGAGTTTATACAGATATTAAGTCAAATGGTGCAAATCTAGAAAAGTCAAATATAATACAATATTCAGGACCCGTGATTGGTCGGCACCGAAGAACAGATATCATGAAGCAAGCGCAGCGTGCCTGCCTGTGGTTTAACATCCCGTGTGCAAAGAACGCGGATGCAACCCCAGGACCCAGCATGGCCTTGCTATCAAGCGAGGCTAAGCGTGCGAGCCGTAGCGGGCTTAGAATTCTGTCACCAGCGAGCGCAGCAAGCATGTAGTAGGCGGGGTAGCGCGGAGCACGTAGCAGGGTGATAGTTTATTGCTAACCGCATTTACATGTACGACTGCAGCATCCCTAGTCGTGGAACGATGCGGGGTCGAAGGGCTGAAGAAGCAGACCGTGTTCGACGAGCCAATCCAGCGGGGCGGCAGGAAGGTGTTACTTCATTTATTATACATGTTGAAGTCAGAAGGCTCTTGTATCTAGTCTCCTATTGATTAAAAAGAATTTAGAGTTTGTCACCATATAGCATGCCACCGTTGATGTAATGTAGGAGAGTATGTTGACCTTCGCTGCCTTGAGGCAATTCCGCTTCTTCGAATGGATATGGTCTCAGATACTCCACGCCCTTTCACTTGCAGCACTGGACGTTGAGATCGAAAACACGATTTCGGCGATGTACGAGAGCTTCAGGTACATCTCGGTCTCGCTGTCCTTGACGATCCACCAGATCTGTGGTCTGGCCCCAGCATTCTTGGCCTTCTCCTCGTCACTCCAGCCCTTCTTATCGGCAAAATCGAAGATGTATTTGTTGAACACATCGTGCGTGAGGGTTAACCCTTTTGCTCCCTCAATTTATACTTGAAAATGGTATGGTCATATTTCCATAGTAAAGTGTATAACCTACATAACGTGTTGGTTTTACTATGACTTCCGCAACAAAAAACTACAAAATTTGAGTTTACTGTTTTTGTAAAACCTACAAAATATGCTGGTTTTAGGCGTTTTCCGCCTGCTCAGCTATTGTTTATTAACGATTAGTAATCTGAGTTTTCGAATTTGATTAGTGGGAAATCATAAAACCAGCATATTTTGTAGGTTTAGCAGCAAACGGGTTAAGCGCGCCAACATCTTGGTCCTCTCAGTGTAGTTGCAGGCTTCGTCAATGGTGTTTGCTTCATCCGACCAAACGAACAGCGACACTCAACGGGGGGGGGGCGCCTTGGAGAACCCTCTTGTCGCCTCGGGCGCTGGGCAGAAGCCCTTAATGCTGGAGACAACTCCAAGAGAGAAATATTATGAGCCCAACGCGCGCGGAACCAAACTTCAACATCGCACTTAACTTAACAATTGAAACTCGTACTTAACGCAATGGAACACTTCCGAAACGACCGGACCTATCGAATGAATACATGTAGAACGGTCGGAATTGGCGGTGTTTCCAAACAACACTACTCTTAGCACTGCGGACGGCACTACAGATACCACTTACAAACTATCCAGGTTCAACTTTTTCTGTTCATAAGGGTATCATATTTGTACAGAGAATGGGATATTAGATGTCCGATTCAAGGACTCACAAGGTGCACATCTCCCCTCTTCAAGATGCTTTGCAGACTGTAGTATATTCACCACGGTATAAGTTGGAAGTGGTGGACAGTTTGTCAGCGGCATCTGTATACTATCTATGATCAGTTTTGTAAAGAAACCAGATTTTTTGCTGGAGGCGGGTGGGTGCTACGACAAGAGTGGGTGGGTTCTGAAAGCCGGTTTTTAGAATCGTACTTAAACGTATTTCGTTATTAGAGGGTTATTAACTGGTCGATTAGGAGTGGCTAATGCTTACTTACGCATATCGCACGGCCCTCGTGGCGTTGAAGTGACGAGGCGTGCTTGAAAGGTACATAGCACCGGGGGCACTGGCAGCGAACAATCAAAATGGCAAATGAACTACATGCTTGCTTTTCTTGTTGACTTCTCCTGGCAAACTTATCTTCCTATTTTAGTCTTAAAAAAACAAAATGCCCAATAGTGGAGGACATTGGGTGGGTGGGTGGTGCGAATAAACCACCACCAAAAAAACCGGTGCCCCCATTTACAACGCTGTCTATGATACATGTACCGATGAACTCTTCACTACCGTTATCGCGCCTGTTGCCGAGGAGTTCTCCGCGCCCAACGGTTCATCGACGTCGAACTCGACTACTTTGGCCAGTACCAGCACGGCCCACAGCACTGCCTCCAGCTGAAGATTAGTTGCCGCAGACGCCAGCCCCTGCGAGTCAACTATGACGACATCAACAGGGTTGCAAAAGCCGAAAATGAGTAATTTGAGTAATGGGATTTTCATTTAACCCTCCACCCACGAAGTATTATTCGGGTATTTTGTACGGACAGCACAGCAGCGCCAGCTAGGCTAATGCATCAATAATATAGACAGAATCGCTGCATATACCGGCTGTCTGCCCTAAGCGCGGCACCTACCTGAAGAGGGCTTCCTCCTTAAAGAAGCACGTGAAGCAACCAATCTGCAGCACGAGACAAATCGTAGAACAGGTGGAGGCTGCACGAAAGGCTCGCAAAAACGAGCTGAGGCGAGCCAGACGTGTAAACTGATTGATATCGACGATTGATGAGTTACTCCAATACTGTAACAACAGTACATGTATCCACAGTATCACCTAATTGATGAGACCCAATTCGGAGACACTGTAGATACTGTTGTTACAGTATTGGAGTAACTCATCAATCGTGTATTTACGCTTCAGTTGAGTGGACAAACTTCTCGTATAAGTACGATAATGATTTTAAGTACGATGACATCACTCATTTCTATTAACCCGGGCACCCACCCATACACCCGCCCACCTTCATTGAAAAACTTGTGTTTTCCGCAACCTGGACATCAACGACAAGTGTTATTGTTGTACGAATGCTTCCTCGGACACTACCGAAGAATCGACCGCTGACACGGTTGCTGGATCTATTGTGCTTCGTAGATGAAATGTCGCTCCGTTTTATGGCCTAGATCGAGCATGGTCGGAACATAAAACCAGGAATAAAAATGAGGTGGTCCAATGAGAGTGTCTGCAAGCTCGTAGGCTTACTTTACAAATCATAGTTAAGCACCTCTCTAAAAGGATATCTAGCGTTCTCTATTCTTATATGATTATTGCGGGGGAGAGGGATTTTTGTATGGGGTTTGTGCGAAGTGGTCGATTGGGAACCCAACTTTATTCTGACTAGCCGAGCGCCGCCGCTACGCGGCGGTGGCTTTGGTTTTGGTGCCAGCCGTGTGGGCCAGCTCGCTGTTGTTTAGATACAAAAATAGACTTGGTAGACTCGCCTCCGTTACGCCCCGGCGGGCTTTTGTCGGTTCACAAAAATCAACATAAAATAATGTGCACTCAACTGCGGGCTTGCGAAGCTGTGAGCTATAGTATTATACAACCGTTTGGACTCAATATTTCCTGAACTAAGTGTTATCACTATTCACTCACTCTCCAACCAATCCACTACTTACTTATTAATAGGAGGGTCGAATTTGAAAAGTGGCTTTCAAATACTAAGTAATGAGCAAGAGGAAGACCAAATTACCGGTATGAGCTAAAAAGTGCCGCCTAGATAAGCCAAAAAAAGTGGGGAGTCACTTCCGTTTCACACTTAATTGGAGAGGGAACCCGTAGTGCAGTTTCACCAGCGAAAAACGCACAGCTAATGCTAACTTCTTCTTGATGCCATGGCCGCTTTGGCGGAGTGAGTCTGTACGAACGAGAAATGAGGACACGCCTGCGATGAACATAACTACTGACGCGAAGCATGCTTGACGGGTGTCGCCGGCCGACACCGGCCAAGCGCGGCACGGCACACCACGTTAGGAACTCGTGGACGATGGAGCAAAGAGTCCTAGGAGGGAATCAGAGGGATTGGAAGCACAACAACTTGAAGTTTGAAATGAGCAGAAAATTTCCCAAAAATGAGCATAAGCAAACAAAAGTAAGATCTTTTTTTGTCAAGTTCGACCCCCCCCCCTAATGCTTACTTACTTACCTACATGTACCGTATAATACTTTGTTGGTCGGACACCAAATCATCATATAGGTCTAGGCCGGTCGGATGCTTGCCAAAAACCAATCTTCACACCATATCGGTTTCAAAAACACATGTTTAGTGGCGAAATCGCGTCAAACTGAAAAACGGAGGTCAGAATCGAATCCCCGCCTCAAGTGCCTCGCCGTGCAAGCGATCTAGCTTGCCATGCTTCGAGAACTTCTCGAAACGTTCACGTGCTGGGATAATCCGAGCACGGTATCCAGCACGGTCTTTGTTGAAGTTTTCAACAAAGGCATTCCAACTTTGGCAAAGTGCCTGCCACTCGGGCACTTTACTCTTGCGAGAAGTCTTCTTGCTCGCATAGTGTCGAAGCTCATGGAAGAGTCCGACATAATAGTGGCGCCTTTGATTCGTTTCAGGATCAAAATGCTGAGTCTTTGCCACGGCATCATCATTGATGTCATTGACCGCGTACAACGGCCACCGGTTGGGCGGCACACTAGCGCCCACCCGACCAACCATCTTGGATGCAGTTGGCATCCAGGGGTCGCGCACTGTAGTGTCAGTGCACGGAGACTCAGCACGAGGCTCAGTGCGCGGAGACGAAAGCACTTGAATCATCTTCGCGCGGGCGACGCGACCCTGCGTGAAGGTCGNCGATACTCAGCGACAGAGAGGTTACCCTCTGTCGTGGCGCTGGGCGCCGCAGGCGCTGGCGTGCTCATTACGAAATGAGTTCGATTCTTTCCGAAGTATTGACGAGAAGGCCGATGCAGTTATTGACGTGTCGAGACCGATACGTCTTTGGCTAAACGGGGGGATGCTATAACGGGGTTACACGTACAAGTGGTGTAACCACTTGTAACGTAACTGAAGTGGCTTCTGTTAGAAGTTAGTTACCTCCTTCCTTGGTGTGAGGCACNCTTCATAACAAATATGCAAACAAAAGACAGTTCTCAATTTCACCTAAAGTGTTAATTATTGTCTTTAATCTAGCTTTAATTATACTTGCGAGACGCAAGTATAATAGAGTTAAGTCTAAGAAATCTACGCTTCCTCATACACGTGCGCACACGTGTAAGCTTAAGTCTTGGGCTAAGTAGGCCCATTACAAACGACGTTAACTTGTATCTCGGGGGAAGGGTTTTAATACTGAAATTAGTTGTTTTAATATTCTGTATGTGGATTAGTGCTGCCAACGTTACCTTTTTTTAACGCTATCTCGATAACTGCTAAATTGTGTCAAATAACTCGGGATAACACAGGAAAATACAGCCCTCTCATTGATCAAGACCACCCCGACCACTACAGCCAATCACCGATGTGAATTTCTAGAAAATGGAAAACTCCACAGATAGTCTTCACGGTATTGCCGCATGCAAACAGATGAACAGGTGCTGGTCGCAGGGAATTTCCATGCTGGTCGGAGAGAAGTGTCTGAGCTGGTCCAAAGGAAGCTGACGTTGCAATATTCTACAATGAATGCAGGCTTGAGGGGATATCATGCTAGCACGGGCCGCGAGTCGCGGTCATGCTATCAACGAGTTGAGGTACAAGATGGAAGCCACCCCCACGGCGAACGGATCGATTCTCCACCCCTCTGCAAGCTCCTCGAACGAGTGAGCGTGGGGAAGAGCTTGACGCGTTGCGTCAAGTAGGCCACGAAGTGNTTATTTTTTTTAACTAGACACAACTTGACCCCAATAACGTTATGTCCGTGTTACACGAGATAACGGTAACGTTGGCAGCACTAATGTGGATAGCCTCATTGAAGTCCAACACCTAAGATGGTGAAAATTCTATATCGAGTAGCAGACATGATATTGCATGAATATAGTTCAAGATAAAGCGTTAACGTGTACAGTGATGTACCAAAACAACTCGCGTTTGTAATAAAGCAGTGCCACCTTGTATAGATATTTGTCGAAATGAAGACTTCAAGAACGTCAATCAAGAAAAGCCAAAGGCGCTATACTCCAAGTAAGATATTCTGACCCACTCCAACAGCTGCTCATCTCGTCGTCTCCACGCAGCGACGTCGCTTCGGCTGGTCGTTGACGTCACCGCCACTGCTGTCGCCACTTGGAGTCTTGGTCTCTTCATCCACGCGAGCAGCCGTCGTGCGCGCTCGAATCTTCTTCTTCCGCTGCGACGGTGGCAAGATGATACTGTTACGCCAATGCGTGTGCCAGATCTCGAAGCAGGAAACTGATTCACCGTTGCTTGTATGCTTGACCTTGTTGCACAGGTATACGCGAGTGGCTGTGGTCTTCTTGGCGCTGCTGTGTAGCTTGCATGTGTTACAGTAGAACGTCGTCTCGCCGCCCTTCGCCTCGCTGGTTCCCTTCAAGACCGAGCATACTTTACACGCGCGCTATCTTCTCTTTCTTTCCTGCCCGTGGTTATCCTCGCGCCACTCATTCACTTGAACGGAAGAATGGCTTCGTTGCGTAGAGCATCCCAATCACACTCCTGCAGCTGTATCACCTCCATGTGCAGCTGCTTCAGAAACTTGACGTGTGACAGCTGGAGCACCCCGTCAGCACCCCGTCGACTGTTGTAGACAACGAAGGCGTTGACAATGGCAAGGTCGAGGAACCCCAGGAACAACGAGTTGTAGTATTTCCTGTATTTTAGCGCTAACTGAAGCGAATACGCTTCGTGAGTGCTTCGTTTGAATCCTGGTTGCTTTTGTTCTCGCGCAATTTGCTTCAAATACTGCCCGCTCACCCTCTCATCCAACTTCTCGTTGATGGTCTCTGCAATGTTTTCCCACAGCTGTGGCTGGACGAAATAAACAGTGACCCAGAGACTGTCGTGGCTACCTCCAATGCACGCGACGTAGGGCCGTATGGGCCTTCATACAGGCGCGGTTAATCTTCGCGAAGCGACTCATCGGATCGAGGTTCATACGGCTGATCAAGGTAAGGAAACGGACTGTATGATACAGGTTTAGACCAACCATTGACTGCCATGTCCTTCAGGATATCCGCTCGCATCATTGGCAATACCACCCACCGCAACAAGCAGCGACTTGTCAAACATCGGCTCTAACGGAACCTCCTCTTCGTTCTCGTCGCATTCCGCGTCTCCATCCTCCCTCCCAAGCAAGCTGGCGACATCGTCAGATCCCCGTCATCATTTTTTGCTTCCGACTCCATTGGAGCAAAGTCATTTGGGTTGTCAATGTCTTGTACATGGTTGATCTCCTCTGCACATACAAACGTACAGGCTAGAATCTCTAATCACGTACAACTATCTTGTATATAGATAATTCACCAACCTGAAGAGATGGCAGAGATTCGAGTCGAGCAACGTGGGTCGGCATCGAGTTCACTTTCGCTTTCTTCTATCTCGTTGAATGCATCGTTTAGATCTCGACGGGGTGAAACAGTATCATCAGACGCAGAAGATACATCGTTGGAACGAGGGCTTCTGGATGCTTGGTTAGCCACATGCGGCGATTCACGCCGCAGCGAAGGAGGCGGTGAGCTACCGCTGCCTTCATTTTCGTGGGCCTCATCAGCTGGGTCTGCACAACAATACATCATATCCGTTATAATACAAGGTAAGCCACCGCCATACCGTGTATCGTACAAACATATTCGATTCGTACATTGAAGCGTGTGGCATCACCCGCTGCACTGCCTTCACACACAGTGCGTCCAACAACAGGCATAGGATCGCGTACAGGAACTTGCTGCTGGAGCTGGCGACTTGCGTCCGCCTGGGCACTCGAAGCAGCTGTTTCTGATAAGATTACCAGTTTAGGTTGACCACTAACGTGAACAATACAATATATCATTCAGTCGTACCGCGCTCGTCATTCGCAGCATTCATTGCATCAGTTTCATTCTCCTGCGTGTCGATAGCACCTGTAATGACAGCCTCACCACTCCTTCCGGCTTCTGCAACATTCATAAGCATTAGATAAACGCCAGCACTCATACGTCCAATCGTAACGCTTACCTAGGTCTATACGGTCCAGATATTGCATTAGCTCCTCCGCCCCGACAAAGAAATCGACGCCGAGCACATCCTTCTTGGTCTTGCCCGGTCTCAGGTACATATGGTCGTTCGATAGATCCGATGGCCTCTTGGACGTCCGGCCTTCCTTCGTTAACTTTGCCCAACGGGCCGAAAATCCTGCCATCTTCTCGAAACTCTTGAATGAGAGCAAATGAGTGGCGTCGGCGCGTTACCCACAACACTTTATGGAGTGTGGTACACATCACATCAGGTCTCTGTAATTTTATATTTAGAAAGATGAACTGCAACCTGACAATGCGGGAGGGGTAGGTGAGCCTATCCACCACCGTTTGACTTAAAGTTTAAATTCTTATTGTGTCTTATACAAGATAAACATTTTTTTCTTATCGTATCTGATACAGGCTCTCGCGTTCAAGGGGTTAAGTTCATAAGTTTCAACATATTACAGAAGTATTCGTTCATGTATTTATAAAGAATTGGCGAGGGTCAGCGATCCTGGTAAGAACTCTGGATATAAATATCCAGAGAATAGTGATACAAAATGATAGATTATCACTATCGATAGGTCGTTAAGTATGGAAGCGGTATGTTGTGAACAACGTCCGAAGATGTCCAGCAACGACATTTGCTGCTTGTGGCCTCGCTTGCAGCCCAACTCCTCCCGAAACGCGTTCTCTATTGTTCGAATCCCGATCACTGCTCGGTGTCGCGAGTCGTCCCAGAAATGGAGGGACAGTCAAGATCGTATAGAAGTAGGAGCTAGAATGTTGAGAACGCTTTAACACCAAAGTCAAATAAAAGGGATATTCAACTTGCTGCCTTCCGGGCAAATTCACGACTAACCGCTCCTAAACTACCAAACCTTGCGACCGCTTCTCGCTCCTCCGTCGATCCTTCCTTCATAGAACTGCTCATCCACGCAGGCACCCGCACGCCAGCATCTCGGTCATCATTGCCCCCCCCCCCTCTCCTTACAACAGCACCTGCAACCAGACCGTATGTCCGTGCCATCCGTCCTTGTCATCCGCCTTGGTCTTAGCGTGGCCAGATCACGACTAGTCAGGCACTGTAAACGCCACTGTTTCCAAACCCGACCCGGGTTCACCCACGGGTTCCGCTCCTAACCAGCAACCTGATATGGGTCGAGTCGCCTCGCCCGTCCCGCATGCAACTAGGCTGCCCACTCATATTCCCATAACTGATCTTCAAGTATCGCATCTCTATTGCATCCCGTGAGAGGACGGTAGTCACCGTGCCCGAGACGGTTGCTACCGTTCTCACTCGGGACATCGGGACTGTACACCTATAGCGTCAGCGTGAAGGAAGAGCTTGACCATCCACTATAGCCGCTCTTGCAGTTCTTCAGGGCTCAACTCTGCGGCAGTTTGTGTATCATCACTCAATGCACCATAGACTCCGTCATCGCCGTGCTCAGCCTCGGCGTTGCAGAAGTCTTCGTCAGTGGGTTCATCCTCAATCACGTTCTCTTCCGGCGGGTCAGCAGCTCGTCGACAGGCATCGGGTCTTTCGCATGCAAGTGCGACAGCATGGCTGCGAGCTCGTCGGCGATGACGTCCTCCTCTTCTGGGCCTTCGTATTCGCAGCTGTAATAGTTCAGGAGGTCAGTATGATTCCAGCAGTTAACAAAGATGAATGCCGGCATGGCGTTCCAACACTCAACACTCCACATGAGCGCCTGACCAACAGTCACGTTGTAAAGCTTAGGCGCCTTATTACTACCGGTAACCATCGACGGGTCTGCCTCCGACTCGTCAATGGCATGTTGAACCTGAGGTTGACGCCACGAGCGAAACTGAACCGCGCTAGCAGCCACCAGTGTAGCGCAAGCTCATCTGAACCGCAGTGGCTACCACCAATACAGCAGTGTACTTCAGATAGCCATTAAATCAGATTGTACCGTCATAATGGTACAACTCCGGCAAGTGATTCCTCGATTTAGTAATAAAAGGTGGCTTCCCGAGGCTATCACTACGGAGAGGATTGTCTGTACCGTATCGCCCCTGTCCTAAGCGAACTTCAATGTTCACAGGGTTATCTGGTCCGTCGCAAAAAAACCGTAGGATGCCTAGTCAAAAGCTACGGATTATTGTAACTTACTGGCTTTATTTGGCGGTTTTAGATAATAATAAAAATGGACACGACGGGAATGTGCCCGTCTGCTAAAAACGCGGTGCTCTTGCCATTTGAGCTACGTGTCCAAGCTCGCTTGGTTTCCTTCGAAATTGACTCAAATGAAAAGAATGAATATATTTAACGTGGGTAATCTTCGTCTGAACTGTCACTACTGAAGTATTCGACCTCTGTGTCTACGGACTCCCCGGTGGCACCAAGCCGATCCAGCAAATCACAAATGGCATCGACATCTTCTGACTCATCTTCAGCGTCAGTTCTCCGGATGTCACCGAGTCGTTGTGCTTTAGCAAAGCCATTTCGGATCGTTGTCGCACTCAGTTCTTTCCAGCTGTCAGATATCAATAATCGATTCACCCCGCTTTGGCGCCACCATCTCGAACGCTGAGCTGGGTGCCTCCTCCCGAATGCTGTTGATTCTCTCTTTTGCTATTTCTTGCATCTCTTCCCTCACCACAACTGCAATTTGCTCTGTCAGCTTTCGTAGTTCCTCTGCTCGAATTTGTTCGCGCACATGGTGGTCAGCGATCTGAGAGCGAAGGCAGTCCACCCAGCAGCCCCGCAGTCTGTTCTTAAACAGATGGTTCCAAGCCACGTCAGCAGGCTGACACACGTAGGTATAGCGTGGAGGTACCTTGAGCAGCACAACATGTATAGCTGCGGAGTATCCAACAACTTCCTTGGCCCAATGTCCAGAAAAGGCATCCCAGAGAAGCAGTAATTTCTCATCCATGCTGTCACGAAAACCAAAATGGTACTCCAGAAATGCAGAGAGATGCCACATTGTCCCTGTCCTAAGCGAAGTTTCTCCTAAGCGAACTCTTATTTTAGCCAATGACAACTCCTTATTTGTATCATGTGGTCGTACCTAAAATGCCATCTCAGCGAGCTAATTATAGACTGTACTGCTGTCTTGGCTCTGTCATTTGGTCGCATTGTTGAAAGCAGCAGAAAGCCAAACCAATTCACTCGCATCTCTGTGACTACACTCTCAAGCGCCTCCTACTAGAATTTCGGGCTGCTGGGCACACAGTGAACAGAGCCATCGCCCACTTCTATCCTTCCTGCACTGAGGGTGGCTCTTAACCACGCCATGCCATGTCATGGCACGAAACAGAGCGATCTGATTGGATAATCTTTTGCTAGGGCTAGAGTTTAAAGTAAGTGAAATGCCATGAAGTGCCACATATGGCAAAAGCTGTGTGCATCGAATGGTGTCATTGCTATGTGCCATGCGTGACCTCCGTTTATCTGTATTTTTGTATGGTCTAAAACTAGTTTGCAAGTCGTGGCACGATGACTGGCATATCTCTTTCTTAACCGTGCCATGCCATGCTTCACATGTTGGTGTTATGGCATGGCACGTGTGGCAGTGGTTAAGAGCCACCCTGAGGCTGACAAGAAACGCATACAGAAATAGGAGAGAAAAAAAACCAGAATTTATACGAAGGCTTCAAAGCCACCTGAAGAATCTGCGCTACAGTGGGCAAGGCACTATTCTTTCGAGTGAAGCTGAAAGTGATATCGTGTTGTGGTTGAACAACAAATAATTCCCAGTAAGTTAAAATAATTCCTTCATTTTAGTAACTAATTCTGAGGCAGGAGGACAACCCTACCTCAAGCTGTGTACATTGAGGTTCGCTTACGACAGGGGCGACACGGTACGCGTGTTCCACCATACGGTAGGATTACCGTAGAACTGAAGCTCGTGTTGGGTTTGCAGTGTTACCGCCTCCTTCCAGAGACGTACACCGAAACCATGGCGCACAGCTTCGTTCACCTCTTGAATGTGCTTGTGGTGAGACACACCGCTTTTGAAAACAAGGGAGGCGGCGTACTTGTTTCCATGCCAATCCCCCCCCCCCAGCAGCATTACAGTGGCGTGCTCTTTGTCTTTTCCGCTGCACTTCACCCAAACCGTCTTCTCACCGCGAGTGGTGATTGTCTTGCGTGGTAGATACTCGAAAACACGGCTGCGATATCCATGGCCACAGTTAGAACTCCTCTATATTAATCATGCACTGCTATATGAGCCTTAATACCTGTTTGATCAGCATTTAAAACAGTATTAATGCCGTGCTCAATGATCGCTGCTCGGACCTCACCACGGAGCTGGCAGCCGTGGCATCCTCCGGAGTTGTTTGCCCCTGACGAGTGCGAGCGCGGATGGACAACTTGTGTCGGCGTATAAACCTCCCCTGCCACGAATGAGAAGTCTTAAAGGTTTCCTTGGAGAGACCTTTATCTGTCGCCACTTCGAGAGCCTTGTACTACAGCATCTGCGATGGAGCCGGGCAACCCTCTTTGCGCATTAAGCTCATCCACAGCACGATTTCCTCCTCAGCTTCGCTGGAGAGAATGGTAGCTTGTCCACTTGTACGAAGATTCTTAAGGTGGTTTTTGCTGTCGTTACACATAGACTCAATGAAGCCTTCCTGCTTTTTTTCCATTTCGAAATCTGCTTCTGCTTACGTTTTCTGTCAGGTTGTGTACAGGACGAATAGAAGTGCTTAATCGCTTCGTTGACGGTACGTCCTGTGGCGAGAAATTCTAGAACGAGACGCTTGTGGGTGTAGTCGACTGCAATGCGGGTATACTGCTTCGGCTTCTTGCCAGCTCCAGAGGTGCGGGGCCTACCCATCGTGCTTTCGACAATGGACACTCGATTGGCAACCTTTGACATAGTTTTAGCTTGCAGACAAAGCGACTTACCAGTGAACATCTGTTGAAAATAGGCGATTGTTATTGGCTATAATAAAATTTCGTTTAGGGGTAACGATTCGTACTTAGAATGTTTTATAAGTGTCAAGGGTAATAGGCTGCTATTCGCCTCGGGCGGTTCTGTAATCCCGGTTGAAATACCACATTCGGATCTTGAAAAGTCGCGTATCAAAGATCTCCCATTCTCCAAATCTCCGCTTGACAAGCTACGATGCAGACCCCACGTCGCTCTTCTTACCTGCGTCTCCTTGTTGCATTGGTCGTAGCAGTCGTAGCAGCTGAGAATGTACCAGAGCTCGCGTCTCTAAACGACGTCCTGGACGACCAAGCGGCGATCCCTAGTCTCTTCGCCCCCGAGAAGCAAGAAGAGATCGCCAACATCGCTGGAGAGCGAGGAGGAATCCTCACAAAAGATGTGGACGAAGAGTTAATGGATGGAGAGGAGGCGCTGGTCGCTGCAGTGCCAGTGAACGAGCCGGACATGTTCTTCCCCATGGACGAACGCAGTGACGAGGTGGTGGACCTTGTGGGTCAGTTCATGGAGCAGTACGAGGAAGAAGTGGGGCGTACAGCGCTCAAAGCTTCTGTGCTACAGGTGCTAAAGGCTGAGAAGACGGATCCTCGTGAGGAAGTCCAGGAGATTGAGATCGGCACAGACAACGGAGAAGAGAACAACTTGGAGCTGGTGGAGATGGACGTGAGCCAAATTATTAGGGTTTTTTTGCTGGTTGACTATGGGTTCCAGACGAGTATGATGGACTCGAAGCGGTCGTACGTGTCGGTGCTGAGGCTTACGATGGACTGTGTCAATGACACGATATCTGACGAGGCAGAAATGGAGTGTGATCTGCTGGAACACTTGGACCTGCCACGACACAAGGGAGAAGTGGGGAGGGCTATTCAACACACGATTGCCGACGCAGCTCCCGCTTCCTTCTTGGCGAGCCATTCACTCCATGTCAAGTATGATGCAGTGGAGCTGCAAGACATCGCAACGGATGACGAGGGAGACGTAGAGACCATGACGTACGTGCGCTACCGCGTCGCTGACAGCACCGGAAAGTTTACCGCCGACGACTGCATGCTTCTTGTGCAGCAGGCACGGGGTGTCAACACACTCATGTACACCGACACTGTCTGCTTCGATAGTGCGTCCAAGTCCGTAGTGCTGACAGCATACGAGTACGCATCCAACAATGCCCCTGTGAGTGCGCTGATCTTTGCCGCGGTCTGCGGAGCTGTTGTCGCTGCCGTTGTTCTGATCCGCCACCGTCGCAAGAATCAACGATTTGGCTACTCGTACGTACGATCCAAGGCGCCATCTCACGTCCCGACGCAGGGGGCTGCCACTGGTGTCAAGTACGTCGATGCCGACTCGCCAGCGATTGCCTGCTAGAGGGGGAGATTGGGTCGCTCACTTCCTGCAGCTGGAGCTCAGCATGTTGCACTTCATTAGCAGCGTGATTCGCATCATATTCGTAAGCTGGTTTGTATATTTTTTTCTAATGCAGCTGCTACTGTTCATAGTCTCTAGTTTTCCAGTACTTCGTGTAGGATTTCTCGTGTTTGGCTAGTTTCTTCGCAAGCTTCTTACGTTGGCTCTTCGTGAGAGGCACTCCATCTTCATACGTAGGGAACCCAACAGCGTCGAATGTGTCAAATCGACCGCCAAACTCTGGTGACTTCTTGAACAACTCCGAAGGAGCGATCTGCATCAATGCCTCGAACTCCTGCTGCTTCTGTCTTAAAGCTAGCGCTGACTTGTCGTCTTCTTTTGTCGCCTTGTCATCTGATTCTGCTACTTCCGCTTGAGCTGCCTCGCGCTCTGCAAGTGAGAGCAACTTGACTACAGAGCGGCCAGGAGCGAGATCCTCGATCTGGATACCCAACGGAGGTAGTTCCTCGTTGCGCAATGTGTCACACAAGGCGAGGACGCGAGCGTTGCCCGGCTGTTTGGGATCACGCAGAGCTTCTTCTCGTACAGCGGCACGGAATTTAAGCAGAGAGCGGAGAAGAGCTTCCTGCTCTTCTCTACTGACCAGATCATCACTTCCATCCAGCTGCTGTTGGGTTTGGGCTCCAGGAGCAGCAAACCGACGACGCATCATAGCCAAAAACTCGGTGTGAAGCCCCTCCAATCCAAAGAGGTCCAGCACCTCAAGCACGTAGTCAGTCAGTGAGATCAGCACCTCATCAGGAGTCTCAGTATCGCCTCGTTGTACCAGCAAGTACGAGTTTCCACGTGATACCAGGTCCAATACGAGCGACAGAGCGCGCGGCGTGTCCAAATCGTCCAGCAAAACTTCATCCACTTGCGCTTGGGTCGCGAACAGTGTGTCTAACAATTCCAGGTCCTGTTGCTCACAGCGCTTTGACTTGACTTCTTGCTTAGCAGCACTGCTGCTCGAAATTTCGTGATCACCGCCGTACGCCATGACACTTCGAAAGAAACCTCTCAGACGATCTGCCACTGCTTCCGCATCACGTACTCGGTCCTCTGAGTAAACCAAATTTGCGCGGTACTTAAACTGCAAGCAAAACAGGCGAAAGTGATCCGCGGTATGCCCATCTTCCAAGAAATCCCTCACCGAAATGAAGTTCTTGAGCGACTTAGACATCTTCCTTCCACAAATATACAAGTGTCCAAAGTGTACAAAATGTTTGCACCACTCTTCACCATGTCCACAGTGAGGTCCATGATTGTGCGCTTCACACTGCGCGATCTCATTGTTATGATGCGGGAATCGCAGATCCACGCCACCCGTATGCACATCCAGTTTATCCCCAAGAACATGATGCGTCATGGCCGAGCATTCAATATGCCACCCGGGCCTTCCCATTCCCCACGGCGACTGCCACGCCGGTTCATCCGGTTCTTTTGCCGCTTTCCACAATGCAAAGTCTCTCGGGTCCTTCTTCACCTTTTCCTCTTCTTCCACGACTTCACTCTCCTCCACTGATGCCACCGCTTCAGTCTGCACCTCTGCGTCCTGTAGCGTCTGTCCTCTCGGGTCCAACTTGCCGTAACTTGTTCCCAATTGCTGGGTATTGAAGTACACCCCGGAGCCATCCACCGCCTCATACGCGAACCCTTTTTTCTGGATCTCCTCGACGTATTTCACGATTTCTGGCAGATGTTCACTGACTCTGGTGATGGCCGTGGGGGGCTTCACATAGAGCTTGGTCATATCTTGGAAGAACTGCAGTTCCTGCTCCCTGGCGAGCGTTTGGAAGCTCACGTTCTGCTCCTTCGCTCGCTTGATGATCTTGTCGTCCACGTCCGTGACGCCCATGACCAGCTGCACCTTGTAGCCCCCCGTGCGTTCCGCCACTCGACGGAGAATATCTTGACTCACGTATGCTCGTGCATGGCCCAGATGCGCCTTGTCGTACACGGTGGGGCCGCACGCGTACCATTTCAGTACATTTGGGGTGGCCGAGGTCTCTCGCGGGAAAGGCTCGCATCGGCCAGACAAGGCGTTAAACATCTTGAGATCTCGAGAGGAAGCAGAGGAAGAATACAACGAGGTGGAGAGACAGCGTAGACTGAGAAGCGATGAGTATCGACGCAGAGAGACGCATGGCAATGAGAGACCATGCAGCATGTGCATATTTGCTGCTATGTGTGGCTCAGCTGAGCTTTTCGATGCAGCTACACAAAACGTACACAAACGTAGTGTGGTGTACATACTTGTACATAATTGGGGAATGACAATCTTACAGACACAGAGAACTTCAACTTTGACTTTGAAATGGTAGGAATCCAACGAACACGTACATGTACGATGTGCAATGTTTATAATGTTGTCATTTCCCTACTGTGTCAGTGTTCAGCTTTCTGCCGTGCAATTGACAGCAAGCAAGCAGTTCTCGTCCCAGCGCTTTGTGTAGTATGCGGCAAGTCGTCGGCCATTGTCGCGCCAGGTTTGCCATTCAGCCTGCGCTTCGGCTGTGAGGTTCGGGAACAGATCGATGGTCATGGAGTGGTCGCTTTCGGTGTCGTGCAGCATCATCGAGTCACTCACTTGGTCATAGCGCAGACGCTGGTGGCCACGTACGATCGACATCTTGCGGCTCGGCTCGTTGCTGAAGACAACTCGCTCGCCGTACGGGACTTTGCGCTTGAGTGAGCGTCCGACGCCGTTTTGTAGGAATCCTCCTTCAGGGACACCGGTGATGTCTGCCAGCGTGTTGAGGATATCGTAGTGCTCCACAGCATCCTCAATCACAAGGCCCACCGCATCACCCAGTCGTCCTTCAGCGATGATGGCGGCTGCCACACGCGTCATGGACTCCTCGTGCGTGTTAGTCACGTCAGCTTCTGGAGCTTGGCCGTGGTCTCCCGTGATGACCACGATGGTGTCGTTGAGAATACCTTCCGTTGTCATACGGTCCATGAACTTGCCCAGCTCCATGTCCGTAAAGTACCTCACTTCCAGGTATCTCTGGATCATATCGGCGTGGGGTTCGCCCTCATAAAAAGCTGAGAAATCGGGTTTTTCATACTCGGCGTACCACTGGGGCCACGAGTCGAATGGTGCGTGACTGGAGATGGTGTAGTGCGTCACGAAGTGCGGGACTTTGGGCTCTCCGTTGGCGACTCGCTCCTTTTGCATCTTTGTCTTGTTCACAAGAAGGTCGCCTAGAATCTGAAAGCTTAGATCGTCGTGAACGCCCCAGTTCAATCCGCGAAGCGCTGGGCCGAGCCAGTCGTCAGGAGTAATGCCCATGTTGCTTTCCGCCAGTTCCATCATCTTTTTGTTATCCCACACAGTGTCGAAGCCATGGTTAGGCAGGAATATATCCCAACCGTCAAGGTCAATCGACGATCCGGTGGTGAACCAAGTTTCGTATCCCTTGTCAGTAAAGAGCTGTGGCAAACCCGTCAGATTCGTTTCCTTCGCGCCCCCGGTGATACCTGTCTTGACAGCACTATCGTACGGGGTTTGCGCGAACAGCAGACTTTCCAATGAGCGACTTGTAGGGTTACTGGACCAAATGTTGCGGAGAGCAACACCACGCTTCGCCCACCTGTCAAAATTCGGCGTAATGGTCATGTCGGTGCCCTTGAACAAGTTGGACGGATCTTCTTCTCTGACGAGGTATCGCGAATCTTGAAACCGGAAAGACTCGACCCCGATGACCAGAACGTTCGGCGGGTTGTCACTCTTCACATCGACGTCAAAGGCGAGGTCGCCACGGAAGCCTGTGGTGCGCCGGTACAGCGAGTCGTCCCCAAACAATTCGTGCTTCTCAGTTCTGTGGATATACATTTCTACCCAAGGCCGTTCGCCAAACACGTTTGTAAGTGTGAGATCTGTCGGTGCGGGCTGCAATGCGTTGGCAAACAGCTCGTTCAATGTCGCGTTCAGTGCGGAGTACGCCACTACGGGTGAACTTGAGCAACTGATCGCCACAACAGCCGCAGGAATGAGGACAAGCCCGATGAGAACAACAGCAATCTGCACAGCTTGGTGGCAGGCATGGCGTTGGTAGGTCTGGTCTATCTTCGCGGACGACAGCAACGCATCCGTGTCTTCGGTGCTGGAGGTTGCGCTCTCGGCGCCAGTTGCCAGTGAATTGTCTGCTCCTTCTTCGAGTTGGTGTTCCACGTCTTGGACTGCGTTTTTGTTGATACACTTGCTACTGCGCGTTTCCAAGTCGACAAGTTTGGGCACCACAAGGCTCGACACCAAGTGCGTCGGGTTCCACTGCGCCAGATCCGCCCAGGCCGCCCACGTCCGCACGATGCCAAAGAACATGGCCACCATCACCAGCCCAACCACATTGACGTAGCTAGTGTTGATCTCCTCTTCAGTGATCGGGGCATCTTTCAGGTGTTCTCTCTCCCTGATGATCGTGGCGACAAGGCCACTGCTGAACCTCATGTCTCGGTGTACCACGAGCAGCAAGTCCGCGACAAAAGGCGCCATCATGGCCAAGAAGAGGGCCCACGACACTAAAAACGTCGCGAGGCCTCCAAAGCCGCGGGCGATAGCTCCGAATCTGTGGTGCTCCATTGCTGCGAGCTTGAGCGTGTCAAATAGACACAAGAATGTAGCAAAGTAGGTGGTGCAGACCAAGTCCTCGAGGAAACCGAGCCCCATGACTGCGGCCTTCACTCTTGGCGTGTACTCTGCGGCGCTGCTGTACTTGACAACGAGAGACTTGAGCGCGACGAACCGACTGGCGGTGAAGTAGAAGAGCACGAATGTGTAGATAAATAGCCAGCCGAACCACGACGGAACGTCGCCGAGCTCGAACACTTCTCCCGGCCGCCTCCGCCGCTTGGTCTCTGATGCCTCCAAGCTGGAGACGACGTGGCCGTCTCCAGCGAGCGGCTCTGGAACTCGATAGCGCGTGGATTGGCGCTGGGATTCCATGGCCGCTGACTGCTGCTTAGTCCTTGGGAAAGCTCGGGAAATGAACTCATGTTCTGAACCTGGAGGACGACGCGCTGTCTATTGGGGAAAGGGCTCAAGTCATCGCCATTAGCTTCGTCAGATTGCGATCGTCTGCAAGTAGGCAAGGCTATGTGCCTTTTGTGGGCGCAACCAGGGTTTTTTCTGTTAGAAGTTGACCTGGTTGCCCTGACCCTCTTTACACACACAGTCTGCACATGTTGTTGTTTGTAAGAGAGTTCTTTTTCCTCAACGATAGAAGAGGACGGAAGTCATCGCGTTCTGGCAACTCTATGGGCGAACTACTATTTTTGCACCCCTTCCTCTTTCCAGATGGTGTGGTTATCTTCTTCATCCACGTGATACCAACTCTTTCTTCTTTCATTTCTTGCGCAGAACTCGAAGTTTCAGCGGGTGCATGAAGCGCTTGCTCGGAAATCCGCCCGTAATGCACGGTTCATATTATAGTTTGTATTAATACATGTACAGTACATGTACAGTATATGCATCTCGCATGGATTACGTGGTACCCCCTTGCCAATACGAACAGACGAAGTGGAGGCAGAAGCTGCAATCAGTTTGCCTTCTTGACTCAGGTACGCTGAGTCAAGAGTTTCGATCTGCCCTGCGACTCCCAGAGCAGGTCGGAACGTGCCTGTCCTCTCGAGAGTATCCTGCCGGCAGCCAACTCCTTGGAGAGTTGGCACTGCTAATGGCAGGATACTTGAACCTGCAATCCCTGTGACAAATGCAAGCACATGTACAACACAACATTGTACATGTAACTCATCTGGCAATGGTACTGGCGCTGGCATGAAGCTGTACATGTAAGGAGGGTGTTTCGGATCAGTCTTCATAACTACGTTGGCAAACAGCCGATCCAATACAAGCGAGCAACTATCTCCAGTCGGGCGTGCTATATACGAGCTAACGCTGTTAGAATAGCCCAGAGTGATTCAGTCGGCGTTCTATTGCTCTTTGACTGTATAAATTATCCTGTGGTGATCTATTCCGCGCAGGAATAGCACACCTGATCTATCCAAACAACTGCACTTCTACGGTAGAAGCCATATCGAAGGTGCTCTATCTCTTCGACTACGACGGTCGCTGGCAGGCCCAAAGCGGTGTTTGCAGCATGGTGCGTGGTCGTCGCTGGAGTCCAGCCGAAGATGAAGCCTTCGTTCGAATTTATTTGAATGTCTTTCGGTTCCCGGTTGATGGCACAAAGCAGAAGCCTGCTACGTGTTGGAAAAAAAACATTCAGGATGGCTTATCCGGCCTCACTAAACCTCCCACCAAAGAAGAAGCCCGGTCTGTTTAGGCACTACGCAACCGATGATCCTATATTTCGCACGATGTAGCAAAATTTGTCGAGTGTTGAAAGCTCGAAACCAGTCCAGGGCCTAATGGCTACACACGAGTGGGTAGACGAAGTTGTATTTCTATTGCTATTTTGATCAAGCCAATCAACACACCTTTAAGTTTCAGGATAGAAATAGCGTAGCCCATACGACTTAGAAATGCTCTTTAGGTATTGTATTGTGAACGCTGTGCACGGTTTCTCTCAGCTACTAGGTTGCCTTACCGGTACTCGGCGTGGACCGGCCACTATTTGAGCTCCTACAGTTCCCGTCAAAATTCACATGCGTCGGAATGAGTGGCTTCCCCTGTGCGGAGGACGCGTCGATGCTCTAAGGTATTAACACGTAAGGCGATGACAAGGCTGGTAATCAAGGGAGCTTGCAGAAAACGCATGTTTCGTCTGAATCCTCGTCTGAAAATCGAGTAACTTAGCAATTCAGCAGTGATTAGTTGAGATCGAACTTCTGTAGCACCGAGAGTCTTTAGTTCAAGATGGCCACGTGTCATCGCGGGGTTTACTGCAACAAGACTACCTGTACTGTAATCGATTGGCTTGACTTTGGTTGTTGGTATGTAGCTATTCGTTGAAAGTATGGGCAAATATAGGTCTTGAAGAAGATTATCAATAGCTTGTGTTCTGATCCGAAGCTTTCTGCGAACATCACGCAGGCTAATGCCGTCGGAGCGCTGATCGTCAAAGTGTTTCTGACGTCACTGAAGCTGGGAGCAGGAGTCAATTGTCCACGATGAGCATCCGCGTGCACAATTCTGAGCACTTCGAGGAGCTTCGCCAGAGTGCACTCAGCAACTCGTCTCTATCGTCAAAGTATGGGTCAGCAGAGTCTATCATAGCATGGAAGCATCTCTGGAAACTTACGTTAGGTGTCCAACGCTGTTTGTGTGTAGGTCGCGCTCGACGGTCTCGCCTTCCTCAAATGCCAGTCGCAAAATAACAGCATCGGCTTTGTCAAAAGAGACGCATATGGTAGGAACCGCTTTGTCCAGCCGTGATATTCCTCCATTTGAGTCTGCTTATTGGAACTTAATCCTGCCGCAGAAACGCATGGCCATGAAACATGAGCTCTACATGAAGGAGCAAGAAGCTGCGGAAAAGAAGCTTGCCGAGACGATTGCGGAAAATTTGCAGCGACAGAAGAGCAAAAAGGAGGGCCAATATCTGAAGCTGCAACAGGAAGTGGAGGTACAAGAGCACGATGATCATTCTTAAACTGGCCACCGCTTGATTATGAACTCACGAACGTTATCACTTCTTTTTGGTAGGACGGGAAAATCCTTGCAAAGGAGCTGCACGAGAAACTGGAGCTGCAACAGCAATCTAAGACTCGCCAGTTTTCTCGTATGCACGAGGAGTGGACCACAGAGGTTTACCACAAGCTGAATGACCCGATATTGAGCAAGGTGCAGGCCATGGACGGTAAGCAGCACAGTGCTGAGAAGGCTGAAGCGTACCAAAAGTTCCTGGACATCACCAACAAAAAAGGAGGGCTCTTCCGCGACATCATTATTGAAAGCGAGTACAACCCGCTGAGCGACGCGAAGTTTATAAACCACCGAACGAAATTGGACGATCCAATGAAGCGAATGATTCGCCGACGTGAAGAAGAGGATGCTATTGCTCGGGACGGTGCCAACATGTCAAACGAAAATGGGGGAGACCGACCCATCTTGATTGAACAGTACGTCGGCCGTCCTGACAACCTGGACGTGAAACTCTGGTCCAAGGGTGAGTTCGAGAGCACACCGTACGGCTACTTCCACAAGATGATGAACAGCACCGCTAGCTCTGAAGGCTCCAAAACCTACGCATCGCACGTGAAGTTAGATCATTACAACATCGAGAAGGGCCCTGAGATCCTCCGTCAAGAGCTGCCAAAGGGGAAACGCACCAACTTTGACGGCCATAAGATCCCAAAAACTACGATCCAACTGTCATGAGCCATAACCAAACGCGACAAAATTGTCTTCTTGACGATCTTAGTGATAAATATGCAGAATACGTTTACCTCGCGCACCTAGTATTTCTCTGTGCTGTCTACACGACAGAGATTCAGCAAATCTACCCAAATATGTCGTCAAGAACACTGAAAGACTGCAAGATGGTCCAAAGACAGCCCACGATGAACGAAAACGCAAACGCCACCGTAAATCCATCACAGGCGTGTTGCCTCCCAGTCGACGTGTAATTTCGCCGTAGAGTGCCGCGAATACGCCCATGATGAAGATAGATGCCACACAGAAGCAGCCCAGGAAGCTGTCGACTTGCCCCAGATGTTTAACACGACTGCTGGTAGCGCCACCAGGTCCGGCAATGCCGTGCACGATACCAACACACAGTGCCGCAACCTTTTGCATAAGAGGGTTTAGCTGAGTACTTCTGCTTGAACGTTTTAGGTTTCTCCAATTCCAGCTCCAACTTTGACTGAGGTTCATCCGCTTCATCTCCCTCGTTGTCGTCGTGAACCATAAGCGCATACGATCCCGTTGGTGAGCTTACCGCAGGAACTTCATCAATAGCACTGACATTTGCCGACCGTGTCCTCTTCTGAGCTGGCGTGAGTTGGTGTACTACATCTAGTTCCGGAATTCAATCCTCCAGCACCAGTACAGCTCCGACTGCGAACATCTTCGTCAATGACAGCACCAGTTTTTCTTCCGTCAATTTCAGGTGGTACTTCCGATACACACTCTTTCCCGTCCAAAGGCCCAGCGCGATCATGAAGACACCCACTACGTAGTTCAGGTACTCGCCCGTCGCATCGAGATCGATGGTCTGGCCTGTCGCAAAAAAAGAAGATGGCTGCCACGATGATCAGCCCATAGAGTGTCCGCTGCCCCAGCGTAGTCCTAGTGCACCAGAAACCACCATTGGACATGGCAGCCAGAGCACTCAAATGGTCCGGACCTTTGAGAACGTGCACGATGCCTAGCAGCAAACCCGTGGAGATGATCTTGCCGATGGACGCATGCACCAGACTGCTGTTCTCTTCATTCAGCAATCGTATGGCGGCTGAAAGGATGGTATCCATGAGTGCTTGTTGTGCTCGGGTCTTGACTTCCTTCTCACGACGCGTTTTGAGCGATGATGATACTTCATCATTGACGAAGCATTCGATCCGAAATTTCGCACTGGAGCTAAAGTACTTATCGAGTCGAACGCATGAGGGCCTCTTAATCGAATGGTTACGATCGTGGATGTCCAAGTCAAGCATGGTGCTAGCATCGACGGCGGTTGGAACTTACTTCTGCGGCGGAAGTAGTGGACATCAGGACCCGAGCATGCATTGGCAGCAAGCACGCCTGTCACAGCAGCGTAGCCAAACAGTAAACTGTTCGCTTGAGACGCGGTCCACCTGATAATGAACTCGACGAAGCAAGCAAGCACGCACATTGCTCACACGCACGGGTATAAGACCCGGTCATGTCAGATGTGGCAAGCCCTCGCCTCCATTGGGTCGGGGCCAATGAGCCGGGCAGTGCGGTAGACGGCACCGAAAAATCCGTGCAACACCGGTAGAATTGAAGGTGGTGCATACATGACGTGCCATCGTTGAAATGTACTTGTACATTATAACTAATTACTCTAACTATTTTGGAATAAGGAACGTTTCAGAACAATTTTTATTCCAAAATATTATAATAATAGTTGATGCAAATTGCAATTGCAAGAGCCTTGGATGCACTTCAACGTTTAAGGATTATCCCGAGTGCTAACGTTAATTTTGTAGGGTTTAATCGTGCCTCGCTCCTTCATCTCCGTCAACGCTTAGCCGAAAATCTCGTCGAGTACACCCGCGGCCTGCAGAATGATCCACAGAATGCCAACGATGAACGAGAACGCCGACGAGCACATACCCACGCGGAAGTCCATCTTTGGTGAACCACCACCAAGTCGGCGCGTAACCTCACCGTACACGGCCGCGAACACGCCCATTGTGAGGATAGATGCGCCGCAGAAAGAGCCCAGGTAGGCGATGAACTTGCCCCAATTGTTCAGCACCACTGCGGGAAGTACGCCTAGAATACCACCGGGTCCAGCGATACCGTGCACGATTCCAACGCAGAGTGCCGCGATCTGTTGCATGTCAATACAATAGGGGAAAATACTTAGTGCAGGCTTGAGTACAACCACAGTCCGGCTGGGCTTACCCTTGGCATCATTGGATTCTGGAAGCTCATGTTCGAGCAGTACTTCTCGTTGAAGGTCTTGGGCTCCTCGGTTTCTTGGACCGATTTCGGCGACAACGCCATCATCGGTGTGGCTGGGCCGTTACCATCCGTACTCTCGTTGTCTGCCTTGCTGTTGAGCACCAGAAAGAACGAGCTGGACGGCGAGCTTTCGACTCGCCCCTCGGGAACGGAGTTGGCAGTAGACGTGGCGGCGGTCGCCACTCGTCTCGGCTCCGGGTTAAGCTCGATCACTGTCGGTAGCTTTGATGACGAGTTGAGCTGGCTGGTGTAGCTGCGGTTGCTGTCAATGTTGGACTCTAGGTCGTCACAGCTAGGATTGCCCGTCTTCTCCTCGTTGAGTGCTTGATGGTACTTTCGGTAGATGCTTCTGCTCGTCCAAATACCCAACGCGGTCATGAACACACCCACAACGTAGTTGAGGTATTCTCCGATGGAATCCAGATCGGTGGTCTGACCAGCAGCGAAGAAGATGCCGGCCATGATCAACAGACCAAAGGAGTGTCCGCACCCCCAACGGATCCCCAACGCGAAGGCTTTGAACGAGCCTCCCGTTGCCATGGCAGCCAGTGCACTCAAATGGTCGGGACCGGTGAGGACGTGCACGATGCCGAGCAGTAAGCCCGTGGAGATGATTTTACCAACGGAAGCGTGCTCTAGGCTGCTGTCTGCCTCGGTCAGCGACCGTGCGGCGGTCGATTTGAGTGCGTCCATGACTTCTTCGATTCTTGTGTTGCGTGTTGGAGTGTTCGGCGAGGCGTTTTGAATTGTGAAGTACCAATCGGACCGTGGGCTTTAGCTACGCTGGTCATTGCCGCAGGTCTACACAACACGCCCCTTGTGGTGATAGCATGTGAGAGGCAAACATGCGGAGGATCCAGCGGCTGAAGTTTGTTCTGCTTGTTTCTGAAGCGGAGGAACGAACTGGAAGGGTTCGGCAAGATGAAATCGACCGGTGTACCGGCACAGCAGCTGCAACACCGACAATGGTCAGTTTGAACGCGACGCTCGCAGTGCTCTCCATACGCGATCTAGCGCGTTGTGGTCAGTTGAAGAGCATTGCTGATAGTCGTTGCAGACTACACACTAGTCCGCACCAGCCACGTTAAATGATGTCTACGCGATATATATGCAGGACGGTGTTGCAGGGAGCAGCACCAACAGCTCTTTGCAGCAAAACTGCGATTGGGTCGGCGCACGTGGCCGCGGCCAGTGGAGACCATGTCGAATGAGGTGACCCGGTCAATCCAAAATAAATGCAGTTAGTTGCCGGTGAGTTTTTCTCAGGCTGGCTTACTCGCTTCGTTGCGGTCGATATCGGTTGGATCGGCATGAAAGCCAAGTGCTCCCCGTAGATGTGAGGCATTGGAAATGAGTGGGGCAAAATTATGGTCGATCTCATGGACTAAGATCCGGCTTGACGATTTCCAGCCTTTTCTGAGGCGAATCACACTCTGACCAAACTATGTACCTAGAGAATTTCCGTCCTTGAGTGTTGAATGAGCAAATGTCCGGGCAGCAGATCATCGAGTCAAGACGAAACTGAAGTTAGCGACACATTTCTGGTTGGCCCTGGATCAACAGTTAAACACCGCAAGTCTGCTGCGGATGGGAAGGAAGACGAATACTATAGAATGCAAGCAGCAGGGCATGATAGATGCACCCACCTACTCATTCTTACAGAGCCATCAACAACGAACGGCGTGAGAGCCGGTGATTCTACCGATATCATCAAATGAATCACAACCACTGTTGGCGATCAATATTGGGTGTTTACACGGTGCACTCTGTCAAGCATGCCAACCACTTGGGCTTTGCGTTGAAAGGTGGCGTGGACCCGGTCCCGGCTGCAGCATTGTTCCAGGGGCGCCTTATACGTAGACTGCAAGGTGAAAAACACATTGGACTAACCACCAGATATCAAGAATCCTATGGTTGCATCGACAATGAGCTCTCATCGGGGGACGACTTCTCGTCTTCTCTGGGATTGACGAGATCCGTCAAGCGCCTTGCCTACTGCGCGCAGCTGAGGTAGGCAAAATCTTCGCTACGTGTCCTACATGGCATGTTGTGGTCAGGGGATAGATACTTTCGTATGGACACTGAACATCGCGAGCTCCAAATTGGAGCAAAATGAAGCCATCTGGTCATCAGAGCAGCTTCAACTTGCACCATACAGAAATGAATATAGACAAACCCCTCTATAAGGATGGCGTCGGGAGAAGGTTTCCAATAGAAATTGTGCCAATTTACATTGAAAAATTGATTGAGATTTGCATTCATGGCGCAATGATAATTGTTCAATGTTGGCATTGTATTGTCCTGAAATTTATATAGGGTTTTGTATTGGAGGCTTCGCAACCCCTTTCGCCCATCTGATTGGCTCATTATCCACGCCCTCAGCTTACATCAAGTCACTTGGATATCCAATACAATGAAGTAATTGATCGTCAATTACTAATTGTAATTGTTTGATACAATTTTTTCAATTTGTTTAATTCCAATATTTATTGACACAACGCTGGTTTCTATCCTTATAAAGAGGTATTCTTATGGAAGGGTACCCACATTTTTGGTACATGTGACCTCGCGTGCCACTTGTGGCTTGCGTCAGGCAGGATGCCGTCCACCCTCCAGAAAGCTCGCTCTCGCAACTCACTCTCCAATGACTAGCGCATCCAGCTTTGCCGCCACCACAAACTATACCCCGCTCTGACTCATTGCCCAGTGGGCATCACGCGATATTGTGGAGCATTGAGTGATGGAACAGCCTACCGAGCTCGAATTTATCAACGGCTGGAAGCACACGGGCTTCCTGGAACACCGCGCGTGCGAATATGCGCCGGAGGAGCCTGATAATGAAGTGATTAACCGCTCGATGTTGTGTCAGCTGAGCCTGAATGAACCGATGACTATTGAAGACCTGTTGAACCCAGAGGAAGAAAACATTGCCACGGAGAAACCTACCGACGAAGACTTTTGCAACGTGGGCAACGACACGTACGACGAGGACGAGGTCACCCCGGTCGAAGCTTCCCCCGTGGAAATGACGGCGACAGAGATCAAGGTGGATCTCCAGTACATTAGCAAGTTTATGGCCCGATGTGATGAAAAGGGTCTTCCAATGGGCGCGTTGTGCGGTCTACGCATTCTTCAGCGTGAATATCGCCAGGAGTTGAGCCAGAATCAGGAACCACGGCAGAAAAGGTCTCTCCTTAGCTACTTTAGAATTAGTAGGCTTACTTTACAAATAGATCATTTCCATAGTTAAGCACTCCTCTAAAAGGATATTTGGTATTCTCTATTTTTATATGATTATAGCGGGAGAGAGGGAGTTTTGTATGGGATAGTACGAAGTAGTCGTTCGATAACCCACTTTTATTCTTATAAAGCGACCATCCCTATAGAGGGGGTTGACTGTACATGAACGTTTGGAGTGGGGGCACTTCCGTACAGCAATTATGTACTGTGATCACTGTCAATGAACACAAGTGCTTACATAGTCGCTATCGTCTTGTGCCAGGTCAATGACTACGCTTTCTGTCTCATTGACTGACGTCGCCTTTTGCTGTCTTCAATTTTAATTTAAAAATTCACATGCGAACTGACCTAAACACAAAATAACAATTAGGCAAAGCCTGTCCAATTTTACATGTATACGTCATTTCGACTTTTTTCTGAGAAAAAAGTGTCAATCACAGGGATCAAGCGCAAGTGCTTCACCATGGCGCTCCCCGCTCCGTGGCTGTCGTACAAGACGCAGGACGGCAAGGTAAGTTCCCCCACCACAATCCCCTCCATTCCGCGCGTCGAATGATGCCTCATACCGCCCTCAACGCCTCAAATTGACAAATTGACGTCGGAATTGCTTCATCGTAACATCCCCTCCCTTCGCTAAACTTTATATCATATTTACAACAGGAATACTACTACAACCCGCAGACGAAAGTGACGACATGGACGCGGCCTTCAGGAGGCTCCTCGTCCTCCAGCAAGACCCCGCCCAAGCATGAGCACTCCAAGTCCAGCAGTTCTGGCTCGACTCCAGCTCTGCCCACTGGAGGGGCGGGTCGAGGCGGTCTGCTGGCTCAGATCCAGCAGGGAACGAGCCTCAACAAGGTCAAGACGGTGGAGAAGACGCTGTTCGCTGATCATCCCAGTGGTGGCAGCAGCGGCGGCGGTGCTGGGGCGGGAGCAGGAGCTGGATCTTCTGCACCTGCTGCTAGTGGCGGAGGCATGGGTGTCATGATGGCGGCTATCAAGTCTGGAGGCAACTTGAGGAAGGCCCCAAGCTCGGGTATCCAGAGGGAAAATAGCAGCGGTGGTGGTGTTAGTGGCGGTGGTGTGAGTAGCGCCTCGAACGGCGCGGGAGGCTTTGCGGAGATCATGCGGAAGAACCGTGAGGCTGCTGCGCGGAGATCCGGGGGTGGCTCGGCCCCGCCGGCGCACAATAACAGCTCGGCACCTTCAACGCCGCGCCACACGCCTTCGGTTTCGAACTCGGGGGGCTATGAGAACGGAAGCAGCAGCTCGGTGGAGACACGGCTAGCAGCGATTGAGAGCAAGCTCGACAAGATCATGGCACACCTGGGCATTAATTAAACAGGTTGAAGTCATACTGCAAGCACCCGTGAAGGAGGTACAATTCAATCAGTAGAGCGTCCTTCGAACTGCCCGTTGAACGTGTCCGCGTTCTTAACGTTTCGTGCGTTAAGCCATTTTGAAGACAAGAGGTAGACACGACGATGCAACGTTCACGACAAGAAGCTGGAGCAGTGGAATGAATCAACAAAACGAAGTAACTGTCAACTCTTTTCAGCACTCTACTATTCTGTTAGTCTAGCTAGCCACGTGACTGTCTGTAGCTTAACCGAAGTGCATGGCCATTTCCTGGAGCGACATGCTTTTCTTCTTCTGCTTCTTCTTGCCATTGCCGCGGCCTCCACTAGGGGTCTGTGGAACGCGGTTCTGCGCAATCGCCTGCACTTGGTCATCCCACGTCGCACGCGTTACAGGCTGCGCGCCGGTGGGCTTGGCAGCCTTGGGCAGCTCAGGGAAGTCGCTCCTAGCAGACTTGAAACTGGGAGCTGCTGGCGGCGGTGTGATCTCATGCAGCACAGGCGTCGGGGTTGACGCATACGCCGAAGCCACAGCGCCGTATCCAGACGACGAGGACGAGGAGACACTAAGAGCAGCAAACGAATCGATCGGGGCGCTCTGGAACTTCGTGCTTGTAGGGGTACGGCCCAGCGCAGGGTATGCAGACGCACTGGACGTGGCAGGTGGTGGTGCCTGCCAGTTACCAGAGGAGCTCCACTGTGTGGTTGGCTGAGTGTCTCGCCCCAACATCGCGCGCAAGTTCGTGTTGTGCACAATCGCAGCAGGCTTGCGTCCCGTAGCTGTTTTCACGCCACTTTCCTTCATAGCGTTGCCCCAACCAGACTGCGACGGTGCCAGTGGCTGGCGCTGGTTCTGTCGGCGCTGAGTAGGTGCCTTCTGCTCCAGTTCAGCCTGCTGCTGCTTGGCGGCCTTCTTGTTTCGCTTGGACGTAGACTCCTGGAAACCCTGCGCCTTCGCACGTTGCTTATTCACCTGTTTGTGGTACGCAAAGAACTTGTCCACTTGTTTCTTGTCAGGAGACAGTCGCATGAGCGGTAGGAAAAGCTGCGAGAAGTCTGCAGGCAAGAACATATCACGCATCTTGGCGTAGAAGTCTGGGACTTCCACCTCACCCAAGCGGAACCGCTTGCAATCCTCGCGGAACACCTCGTACTTCGCATCACTACCCAGCACTTGACGGATCTTGAGCACAACTGCAGTCTTCGAAGGCGCAGGGCCCACGGGCTCGTCATCCTCCGATTCCGACTCGTCTTCCTGGACTGCAGGTGCGGGGGCGGCCAGCTTCTCTTCTAAGCCGCCGCCCGGCTTCCGACCTTTCTTCCTTCCTTTATTATTCTTTCGGGCGGGCTTCAACACTCCGAGCAGTGGATTGTTCACGCCCAACACCGCGGCAGCAGAAGCCAAATCTGGGCTCTCGTACTCCCATCCGTTGTTGTCCATGTGCGCGCGAAGAGCTGCCGAAGGAGGTGGTGCCAGCGCGTTCCGGAATGTCGAACCAGATCTGTTCGACGACGAGCTTGCTGCTAGTGCAGGGAAGTCCTCTGACCTTGGGCGGTGAACGGTCTGGTATTCCCACAGCGAGAACGACGGTCCCGCGGCGGCGCTGTCCGACCCCGAGAGCGACGGGAAGTCTGCCACATTGATCGTATGGTTCCCTGCCGGCTGCTGCTGGAACAAACTCGGGTCTTCAAAGTCGTCTTCGCCTCCCTGCGACGCGCGTCGGACCGTGAAATGCACGTCGATCTTGCGACTCGTCCTGATGTGCGGGTGGTCCACTGTCATATGCGCCTGCAGATCCAGATGCGACTTGAAGACGACGAACTTCTTGGCCAGACAGTCCCGTTCCTCACATAAGAAGTGGTCAGCTCTGAAATGGTTCTCCAGGTCATTGTAGTCCTTGTAGTATCTGTTCTGGACGTGCAACTGGTACAGGCAGATGTCGCACTCAAAGTGGTTCTTCCTCAGGTGGTCGTACAGCTCCGTAGTGGAGTAAAACCTCGAGAAGCAAAAGTCGCATCTCGGGTGCCCCATGAAACCTTCGTGCGGGTTGCCCTTGTTGTTGTGTCTCTTGAGCTGCTCCTTGGTGAACAGCTCCAGTTCCTCCAGAAACACCTTCTTGTTCTCCAGACAAATGCCGCAGTACTGTAGTCCGTGCACGTCCAGCACGTGCGTGCGCAGCGCGGCCACTGTAGCGAATTTCTTGCCGCATTTCTTGCACAGCGGGTCGCGCAGCTTGCGGATGCGATTGGCGTAGTCTTCTTTGAGGAAAAACATGGCGGACGGCTCGTCGAACACGTGCGCGGGGCCGATGTTGTCCCCCCAGTCCTGGAACGACTCAAATCTCTGCTCCGCGCGCTCCAGGCAGATCACGCGCGGCATGTCCGTCTTGCACATGACGCACGCGGTCTGGCCCAGAAGTTGGCGCAGACGCAGCGCGCAGATGCTGCAGCAGCCAGCGTGGTTGCACACACCCACGGTGTTGAACCGAGAGACGTTGTCGATGACGTTGCAGCACAGCACGCACGTGGTGGGGGCGGCAGGCTCAGCCATGGTGAGAGGAGGGCGTGACATCAATCGACTGGGTGCTCGAACGGGCTCCAATACCAAAATGACGTACAATTGGAGTACGAGACATGAGGAACCTCTTATTTGATACGGGTATGCCACATAAAAGTGTCTACTTATTCGATGAATACAATTCATTTGTTCTCGGTTATTTTTACGCGTGCTCGTCAACTGTGGTTATAGTGAGTGTTGGTCTATCACTCTCATAAGTGATCGATTGGTGGTAGATCTCCTTAAACTTACTGTGTATCATGCTGCGGACTGTGTTGCGTCGCGGCTCGACTGCATCCACGCTGCCTCGCTCGTTGTGTGCGTGCTTATCTTCCAGCTCCTTCTCCGACACACAATGGTCTTCTCCGTCGCGTTCTCGTGGTGCTAAACCGTCGCGTTGGGGGCCTCCGAGAGGCGAACGCGGCCGTGGAGGAGGAGGAGAAAGTGGTGGAGGAAGAGGAGGTCGCTGGCGCGACAACGACCGTCGTCCTCCTCTTACGCGCACGAACGACGGCAAGGACGTCCCGCAATTGGCTGGCGAGGGTGTTTACGGCATCCACAGTGTGCTACAGGCGTTGGAGAGCGGCCACCGGAACACGCACGCTCTGTATGTGAGAGAGGAGCGCGCGCTGACGGACGGACAGCGCCCCAAGAAGAAGAGCGCGGCGGATGTGCGAGCGCTGGAGCGTATCAAGGAGCTGGCGGAGGCCAAGAGCGTGGAGATCCACACGACGAGCAAGTGGATGCTCAACCACATCACGGGCGACAAACCGCATCAAGTAAGAGAGACCTTTGACGTGGTGATTGATTGTCAAATTTAATATTGAGTTTTGTTAATTGTAGGGTGTTGTGTTGGACGCTGCTCCGATTCAACTGAAGGAGTTCGTCCCTGCAGAGCCTTCAGGTTGGCAAGAGGTTGCGGTAGTGGGGTTATTATAGTGGAGTTATTGCAATATTGACTGGATGTTTTTGTTGTTGAAGTGTTCACGGAGTCGGAGCGTTCGCCGGTGATTTTGGTGTTGGACGAAATTCACGACCCGCAGAACTTTGGGGCGGTCCTCCGTTCCGCGCACTTCTTGGGCTGCGCGGCGGTCGTTGTGAGCGACCGAAACAGCGCTCCGTTGTCTCCTGCTGTCTCGCGCGCTTCCGTCGGGGCACTGGAAGTCCTGGTCGCCAATGTTCGTTCGCGTCGCTTTAGCTGGTGCTTCGCTTCTGCTGATACTTACGAGGATGCTGTTGCAGGACAAACTGCTGAAGGCGAGGAACTTGCATGAAGTGCTGGCAGTCAGCGGCGACCTCGGCTGGCGTGTCATTGGTGCCAGTAGCGGACCCAACTCCATCACCTCCACCAAACTCTCAGCTGGCGCCCAGCCCACGATCCTTGTCATGGTAGGCCTACACTTGCTGCGATAGTAAACTGCATGTGACTCACTCATCCTCGATTGTTGATTCGCGAACAGGGCAACGAGCACCGTGGACTCCGCAAGGGCATTCGCCAGTGCTGCCAGGACATCGTCACCATCCCAGGTAGGATACGCGCGTGATAAACTTTGTTTCAACTGTGTTGAAACTCTAATTCATTCGACGCAGGGCAAGCTACGGACGAAGACACACGCGTGGACTCACTCAACGTCAGCGTTGCTTCAGCGATCCTGCTATATGAGCTCTTACACCACTAGAGCACGATAAAAAGTTGGCGTTAGCTAAAATCACGCAGTCGACGACCTCGCGGCTGCATGCCTCAATGTGGAACTTGTGCGGTGGAAGATGGACACGCGAACAGAGGCCGATATCTCTGTGAACATTCGGAGGCTCGTCTCTCCAGATCCAGGGATGTTTTGCTGTGCGCAAGCAACGTCAAATCAAATTTAAGTCAATTATCGCCTCATAAACGAAAATATGCCGCACGTTTGGTTACCTTGACGCTGCCAGGCAACGTTGGGTGGCCGAGACACACTGCCACAATGAATGCTGTTGGGTCCGAAAACGGTGATACTGTCAGTGTGATCGTGTGGTCGACCGAGTGCCTTCGCGGTCCTCGATTGCGGATGCAATTTGCTGGCACATGGTGGTGGGCTACATCGCCATTGGGGAGCACGCTCTTGACGTACACCTGAGTAATGTCCCGCACGTTCGTCAGCAAGAAGTGTACGCGCTGCTCAAACGGCCAATTCGCTGTGATTTCTCGCGGCTCTGGTTTGGCACTCGCGCTCGTAGTAGGTTCCAGGATTGATGCGTGCGCGGTAGCTAGACGTCGGTAGTGGCCACAAGTGCCACTCGTTGCAGGTGTAGAGCGGGAGATTGCAGCCTTGATTAGCGCCATCGGCCACGCCTTACGAACGATAGCGACGAAGGCACGCTTCAGGTCGTTCAGTGAGCTAACTTCAGACAACGACTGGGTTGGCAACCAAACATCGCCCTGGCGCTGGTTATCGTTGACAAGGAAGCGCAGCCGAGTCGCTTCTTTGGCTACCCACCGCAGCTTTTCAATGGTGAGAAGACTGTCGGTGGAGTTCTGCAGCAATGCGAGCACGAGACCTACGCGGCCAAGCAAGATCAGCTATCCATAGTGCACATTGGAAGAGAGAAGTTAGTCTAGGAACACACTCACTTACAGCACTTTAGATATGAGAGCAATCAACAATACCTGTAGCAACTCCGTGCGGGGCCATGAACTCAGCGCAAAAGCCTTGATGTAGACACCTGAGGCAGCGTCAACCATCTCTTGACACCCCTTTTGCATGTCCATCGGCAGATGTAGACTCGCAAAGGCTTGCGCTTCTTTCTGGTCTTGACCCCCCCCACTACTATTGTTGGTGTGCCCAGAGCTTACGCTCGGACTGGTGCTGAGCATGGCCTGCATTGATACATACTTGGGTGCCGTCGGTGCTGGCGCGGCTGACGCATCAGGGAACGAATGCACGTGTTGGCGCAGACGCACAAGAACATCCGCAACTCGGAAGGAAACGTCCAGGTCTTCCGTCGTAAACACGGTGCGGAGTCGATGAATCTGAATGCACAAGCACATTAGCCACCGCGGAGAAATCATAAGGAGCGTTGTAGGCAGGGAGGGAGCTCACCGCTTTGAGATAAACCGCAATATTTCCGTCCGCTGGAGGCTTTCGCAGGGCTTCCATCGAGCTAACCGCTTGAGAGGACACGCCTGAGGAGGTTTGCGAGCTGACTTGAGATGCCTCTGACGGAGCACTTAGGAAAAACAGGCTAGACCCGTCAGGTGGAGGCTCTGGCTTGTCAGTAGACACTGATTTCTCGCCATTTGCGACTTCCGTATAGCCGAGTAAAGCTTGACACACGCGTCCTAAGAGTCGATGCTTGCCGTTGCGCTGGGTAGATGCCTCTTGTTGCACGCGATCTGACAGGGTAACATCCACTTGCAGCACTTGTGCGCACTTTTTGCCGAGTGCTTGTACTGCGACAAGAAGTCGTTCGTCCCAGCAGTCAGTATCATCATCTTCATCACCGCCGTCTTTGAAAGAGTAGTCGAACAAAGGTGAAGCCGCAACCTCTAGTACAAAGTCGACAAGACGTTGGACCGCCCAGACACTTGACAGATCGCAAAACTGCAACACGAGCAAGGTTTTAACAACTGCCGCTTTCGTGTTGTCCGCTCTTGAGACAGCGCTACGAACCAAACAGTTCAAATCTGCGCTGGAAATGGTGAAATCTGTCTGTGTGTCGAGCCTGTGCCGGCACACGAGCAGACGGCCCAATGAGTTCACCAGCACTTGACACAGTTGCGAGGCGCTCGGTATACGTGCACGTGGGAGAACGTCAAAATGCGCCGTAATTGCTCGCTCCAACGCTCGTTGACTCCATCGCCCAGTACCAGCGTCAGGAGTCGTAGCCATTTCACTCAGTTTAGCGATAGTACATGAGGCTTCAGCAGCCACATCCGTGTCGACATCCTCCAAAAGGGATAGCAGCACACCACTCGACATCATACGGCGCGTGTTCATCTCCACAGTCTCAGGTGCTACATCCACCACAGCTTCATCGATCTGCGTCTTGATCACAGCGTGCTCCACAACCTCGCTCGCTAGCACCCGGGAAAACCGACGCAGACACCGCGCAACTTCAGCCCGCACCGATTCCGACGTATCGTTGCCAGCCATACACAACACAAAGGAGGCCTTCTCCGGTAAAAACAGCGGCGTTTTCGCAGTCGTAACAGCCGTCGACGACGGGAAATACTTGCTGCTAGCAACTTCATGTTGCGGGTGCAGATCTGCCAACGCCACAAGCACCTGAGCAGCCAACACCTTCACCTCGTCGCTCTGTGCGAACAACACAAACGCCGTCAATCGGTCGAAATGATCTGCTGCACCATCCAGTATCTCTGGAGTCGAAGCCGTCTCGGCAGCAAAGCACCGTCCTGCGTCATGCAGTCTCAGATACCCACGCAGACAAATGGCCTGCATGCCAGCATCGTGGTCTTGCACACACGTGTGCAGCAGCGTCTCCATCTGCTGGTACTTGCTTGTGAGCATGAGACAGTCCACGACGATGCGCATCATGTCTCGACGGAGCTTGAAGTCTTCGCCCACACTCATGCACTGCATGAGCTGCTCGCCCATGGCGTCCACCTGGATCATGGGCTGAACCACTGCAGCCTTTACAGCCAATAGCTGCCTCAGACCACGCACAATGGCGCCCACAACGATAGCCCCATTGCTACCGGCGTCCTTGCTGGTCTGATTCTGATTCCCGTCGCTCGAAGTCTCCGACTGAGTCTGATTCTGCTGCAAGAACGAGAAGAGGAAGTCGATAGCTGCAGCCGTCTTGGCCCCCGGAGAGGCCGCGGCTGAGCTATACTGTAAGAGAAGACGGGCTTGTAAATGGGGGTCCGACGTGCTCTGCAGCTTGGCGCGGATAGCGTCCAAGACGGCCATAGGGTGCGCTTGAAGGCATTGTGCAGGCGTTAATAGGGAGCGTTGCGAGACGGAAGAGACATCACATGAAAGATCAGGCGTCGGAGAAGAGATGCGTGGTCGTTTGGAGTCTGTGTCGGCCGTGGGGGCCGCACTGTCGCCGCCCGAAGTCGATGCTTCCCATTCCCGTTCACGTTTGACTGTCGAGCTCATTTTTGGAGCTTATTGTGAAGTAACACGAACGACGGGTCACGTGAAGTAAGTAAGCAGTGTCAATATGAAGTACAATGAAGAGACGTAGGGCTACACTATATTTGTAGCTATGGCGGGTCGTGATGGAGCCAAGAAGCAGACCAAGCTGGAGAGCTGGTGGTGGCAAGCTGTGCTGGATCCATCGGCTGCTCCGTCGGAGGCTGCGATCGCGCGGCATCGGGCGCTGCAGGAGCAGCTGCTGCACTTCGACCAGAATGCGTGGCTGACCAAACACGCCAAGCAGCCGCGCTTCCAGTTCTCGGGCGAGCAGAAGCGCATGCTGCGGCAGTGGTTCGATGCGCTGGACTCAGATGGCTCGGGCAAAATCTCAGTGGAAGAACTGGAAGACCCGATGCTGTCCATTGGCATCGTGAGCGACACGAGAGAGATCGAGCAGATTGTGAGCAAGCTGGACAAGGACTCGAATGGACAAATCGACTTCCAGGAGTTTGTAGATTTCCTCACACCGCATGCCAGACACAACAAGGGCACGAGTCCGCAGAAACACGAAGTTATGTTCCATCAGCTTACGAAGAAAATGGAGGTGCGTGGCGTCGTCATCTAACATTGAATTCAGACGGTAACCTTAGTGCTAAGCTGAGCTGTTTCTGCGTTTCATCTCAGCACCAGAGCTCGGGTTTCTTGGAGATCAACACACAGTTATCCATGGAGAGGCGGCGCTTCATCCTCGACTCCATCACCAGCTTTACGTCACAGTCCATCCAGGAAGATCTCGCGGAGCTCAAGCACTTCAAGGTCGAAAAGGGTTCTGGTGGAGACTCCACCTCGCCGAAGCGCTCAAGGCACCGACGAGCACTGACCAAGAAAGCCAAACTTGCTGCACTTGCCACTCGGCATCAGGAAGAGCTGCGCTTTCAGGCGCTCGAGCAAGTCTTCATTCGGAACAGCGCACTCAAGGTTTGCTTGCACCCGTTGTGGATGTAGCAGAGTTGCAACTCAAAGTATGCGTTTGCTGTTTACATTTGTAGCGCCTCCAAGCGATGCCACCGACGATTCTCGGAACTGCCGGTGCGAGCAGACGTGCACAACAGCGACGAATCGAGCTCCTGACGCCGCTACCAGCAGTAGAGAGGACCCTAGCTACTACCAAGCGATCCATTATTGCAAGCCCTAGCTTGGAGAGTATTGATGCCAGACGCGCCAGCGCAAAGCTGCTTGAGCAGTCGGGTATGAGCAACTACAGTCGGATGTTGCCTGCGTCAGTGCAGTGCAGCAGCATGCCCAATCTTCCTGCGGCTACAGACGTCGGAAGCAGAGTAGTTGTTGACTAGCACCTGGGCAGCGTTGTGTAATTTACTGTCAGCATGGCTGGCTAGACGGAATTTGTTGTGCAACAGCGAGGCGCACAAGATAGCTATGTGAGTAGAATTCGAAGCGCATCGAAAGGATTTACCAGGGCTCACCAGTAGGGAAAGTCGTTAAGGACGGCTTCGTTGTCAAGTGCCAAGCTAGGCGTTTGTTGTCTTGTGACTGTGTGTCATCATGATGAATGCAGCCCCGCAGCTGAGCCCATCGGCATTCTGCGCTGACATGCCAGCTGGCATGATAGGCCTCCCACGCTCTGCACAAGAGCCCCAACCAGATGCCTGACTTGGTTCGGGAGTCAAAGCTACTTGCACTACCCAGCGGTGCCAACGCCAATACACCAACGCTGGCGCGCTATGCTAGAACACGCTTAACGTTACTATACCGGTAATAATAGCGCAGGTGCTGGCACGCACAAGGATACCACAGAGCAAGCGGAAGCAATGACGTTTCAAGATTTTATTGAAGTGCATAATCTAGTGTGGTTCACGCTTACAACTACAATAGTATCTGTGAATGTGTTACATATTGTTTAGATCGAACTGTAGAGGCTTTGTTCAAACTGCTTTCATTTAGTCTTTTCAAAGTCAATACTGGAATCATTTATCCAAGGTCAGTCCAAATTGATACAATCTACTGTACTTGTGCTCCTCCTTGAAGTTAGTTAGCAATCTTCCTGTAACTGTTGCCCACACATTCTCAACCCCATATGTCGGAAAGGCGGTAAAAGTGCTGGCGAACGCTCACTTCGAAAGATGACTCTAACGACACAGGTCACCACCAGCGGCGGCAAAGACAGCAAGACTGCGTTCTTCCGTGCCATCCAGCCCACGCCCGTGAGCTCCCCGGATGCCACCGCCAGGAAGATCCTGCAGACTCGACGCGCCAGCGACCCGACGCAGCTCCAGAGCAACAACAGCGAGCCCCTGTCGGGAGACGCGCAAAGCCTGAAGGACCTGCTGCTCTCCTCTTCCTCGTCCCAGCAACGCTCGCGCTTCAGCTTCTCCAAGCTGCGTCGTGTGGTGGTGCCGCCCGTGCAGATCCCGCCCGAGCTGGACACGCCCAACGCCGTGAGCAACATCGTGGCGGGCTCCAAGATCCCCATGACCAAGGCCATGTGGATGCGGCACCGCGCGCGAATGATGCGGCGACTGCCAGGACGCGTCGACGAGAGAATCGCGTGGTAGAGACACAGCCATCAGAGCCACAGCCACAACCACCGACCGCCTATTTTGCTGCGTGTAAACTATCAGAAGAATACATTATCCGTGTCGTTATTTACAACCCATAGAACTCTCTTCCAGAGAGAGAAATCAACCCGTTGTACGTAGGAACTTCACTCAGGGTGAGAAAACTCAGACAAAGCTAGTTCTACATGTACACCCGTTGGTAACCTCGCTGTCCGACGCAGTCTGCTCTTGAGGCTTCCGTTGCGACGATACTTCCTCGCGCTTCTCTTCTCGCCACTTGACATGACTTTCGTGTGTCTAGCGGTGGGTGAGTTCGTGATAACCTCCGCCTCCAACCATTGCCCTTGCAGCCACTCACATCGTACGAGGCAGGGCATAACTGCATGGTGCACGCGTTCTCGGTAGTGCCTCTGGTGAGTGACGTGTTGATCGTTGCAAGTCATCCGTCGCAAATGTTGTTCGCACCATAACGAAGGCCTTGGTACCATGACTTGTGTCCTCGAGCGTGCTTGTAGACTACAAGTTGTAGTATCCGGGTACACTGTCGGGGCGTCCTACCCTCAGTCGTGCAACCGTAGCTGTAGGAGCATTTGTGACCGCAATCGTGTTGTCTTGCGTCTTGCGGAAGTCTTTAGATCGATGAGATAGCAGTGCCACTACCCTCAAGGATCGATTTCAGGCGTACCCCGACGTTTAGACCCGATCCAGGAGTATCGTTGCATGCACTGATCCATGGTTTTGCGAGTCGAAGACGGTCTCATTGCACTCATTGAACGAGTACGGCCCTGGACAAGGCTCGACTGAGGTTCCTCAATGAACAGTCAACAGGTGGTATCTGGTCGATGATCGACCAGATATCCATATTACCAGGCCATAGTCGTCGATGTTGGCGGTTGACCCGGTCTTCACGTCTGGATTGTCAGATGCATTCGTCACAGCACCTTTTAGTCGTCTGATGCTTCATTCATCAGGAATACGTCGATCAGCATTGAGCAACAACTTTGTCTAATCCAGTAGGACGGCATCCTTATTTTCCAGGTTGAACATACCTGATGCTTCATTTTTCGCAAATTCCATCTTCCATACTCAATCTCAGCTAAAAAGGGCGAAAAGACAGCACCATATCTTGTTGCAGCACTAGGAAAAAATCGGGTCCTCGACACGACAGCGACCTTCGGTTCGCAGACGAATTGGGCGGCCTCCTCCTCTTCTCCCGATCATCTTCAACGGCCACTAACACGCCCTGCTAATTATCCGTCGTCCCCTCTCTCCATACCCGCAATCGCGAGCGCCGTAGCGTCCGTATCCATCGAGAAAAGCGCGACTTCCTGCTCGTGATCTCCCTATGACTAAGAAACAGCAAGAAAAACAGCACTTCCAGGCCAGCAGAGGCGACTCCGACGATGTCCAACAAGCGCAGGAACATACAGTTGAAGAGCAGCCAAGTGGCATCTCAAACTCGCCAAAACTGAGCGAGTTATCGCCGTCTAAAGCTGCTCGGGAGTTGGTGCGGAAGAGCATGTTGGCCTGCTTCGTAGACGAGCAAACGTGCTCTTCAACTGCAAGAGAGCAATTAATTCGAGACGTGCAGAAGCTCACCCGGACATTCGCCAAACGGCTGCTGCTCCCTCCTGAAGAACAGGAAGTAGAAGAAGACAGACAGTCGCAGTATGTTCTGCCAATTGGGAGCGTCATGCCTCCTTCAGCCTATTTTTCCTTCCGTGACAACGGTCGGATGCACCTTCCGATCGTGGATTGGGGAGCATTTCGAGGCTATTCCGTCGCACTGTGGATCAATGTGGACTTTTGTCTGGCTCAGGCCAAGAAGGAGAGCTCTGCAGTGCAACAGGGGGATCTGTACGCCAAGTTTAATCTTTTCAGATTCACGAACGGGTCGAATACGTTGGGCGTGGAGGCGTCGCTGGAGTATACGGAAGACGCCAATGGAGGTGGACAGGGAGTGCTGCTGAACGTCAGCTGCTGCGCTCCGGGGACAGCGGGCGACGCGAAAAAGTCGGCGTCGATTGCAGCGTCTGCTGCGTATTCTCCGGAATGGAGGAGGATTCAGCAGGAAATTCAGTTGGTGCCTGGGGAATGGCATCTGCTGGTGATATCGCACTCGCTGCACTACGTTAAGAAGAGCAAAGTGACGTGCTACGTGGACAGCAAGCTGCAGTTCAAGGAAGAGCTCGTATATCCGTCGGGACTCGTTACAGCTTCCAAGTGCACCGTTGGAGGAGGTCGGAACGCGAAAGCAAAGATTGCGAGTGTGTCCATGTACCAGGACGAACTTTCACGAGGGACAATCAAGTTGATGTACGCGTTGGGGCCGATGGCTTCTTCGTTTAACCGATGGTCTGCAGCGTTACCCGCTCGGTCAAGCCGCATGGTCGCTGGCACTCACGAACGCGCGCTGGGGCCATCGCCGCTGGCTATCCCGGAAAACGACTTGTTGGCGGCTTTCTGCAAACTGCAGGTTGTGTTCTCTTTTAACGCACAGAACACTGTCAACGAAGACTATGCTGACCTCGGAGTAGAATGGTTGTGTGAGGGCACCACGCCCACCGCGAACGGGAAGTGGTTGGCTCTAGAGAATACGGTGGGCGCATCTGCCGAGATCCAGCAGCGAAATGCCAGACTTGGCAAGAGTACACGAAAAATGATTTTCCCGGAGTATCACGCAGCATGGTATCGATCAGTTGGCGTAGCGTCGTTGCCGGTACTGCTGGACTACATTTTGACTGCCTACGAGAGGATCTCGACGAAACAAGAAGCTGATGTGACTGCGAACGATGAGCCAACAGAACAAGGAGGGCACCCCCTTTCAGCCATCATGGAAAGTGTGGTGGTCGACTTGCTGTGGATCTTGAAGGGCATGTTGCTCAGCAATGTGGCCAACCAACAGGAAGTGCTCAAGAACTATGTGTTTCATATGCTTTCTCACGTCATGGCGCAGCATAAAGACTGCCTCTCTGTGGTTTGGACGCCTGGAAGTCTTGTCATCTGCGTCGAAGTGGTGAAAAGTCTGTTTGGGATGATGCCATCGCCGAAAAAAAGCCTCGAATTTGGCGACAACCACCCTTTCCACGTGTCTATCTGGGCGACAAACCCAATTTTCGCGTCTGGAGTGCGGGCGATTCTGATGGATTACCGATTGTGGACGCAAGCAGATTACAAGACCCAGTCCATTTACAATCACCAGATGTACGGGCTTGCCTGCGAGTACCCGCGAGCGTTTAACAACATGCAGGCGGTCCCTAAGGTGCTAGAGATTCTCGGAAATTTCTACTCGGTTTCGCACTCTTCGCACACGTCTGGTGAGAGTGAACCGAGCCAGAATTCGCAGCAATTGACTGAACCGGATGACAAGGATCACCACTGGAAGCAGCAAAGTATTCAAAGTCTGGTCGAAGTGATCGAGGTATGCCTGACAAACCAGAGTACACAGGTGCATGAAGTTTTGGAGCAGGAGGTTATGGAAACAACATTCGCTCGAGCAAGCACTCCTGCAGGGACTGGAGGTGGCTCTACTACAAGCGCGGCCGGCCCGTCTCCGTCGCCGTCTACTCCGTCGTCATCTTCAGCATCGCCTTCGATGGCAGTACCCGGTCGCAAAGGAGGTGTGTTTAGCATCAATCTCGAGAGTATTGTATGGAGCGACCAGGCGGTGGGGGGTACAGCTTCGTCTGGAAACCCCGATGCCAATGCTGCAGACGAAAAGGGTGCCGCCGCCAAGAAGAGTGTGCTGCACTCTGTTCAGGCCCGATTCTCACTCGTCCGCGACATTCGTGCAGTGATTCGATTCTTAATGACGAGCAAGGATGCAGCTGTATGCACATCCATATTGCTTCTGCTGCGAAGACTCGCGGTGTCTTTTTTGGACATGCGTTTTGCATTGGTCAGCTCCAGCATTATGGATTGTCTGCTGTATCTGATGCATGATCGACGGAGTGACTCGGAGAGCAACAGTGCGAATACCAACAAAGCGGAGGACAAAGAGGGCTCCCACGTCTCTATACATGTCCGCATGGCTTGCGTCCCGTTGTTCATCTATCTGCTGGATTGGCTGGAGTCAATCGAAGGTCGCACTGTTTGGTGTGGGCTTGAAGAACACTTGCGGTTAGTCCTAAATGGGCAAGGAAGCTTCTCGGTTGGGTTCTTAGAGCTTATGATGGAGTTTTACTTCGACCCAGCTTGGCTGTTGGGTGTTCAGCACAGTATCGTCATGAACGATCCTTCCAAAAAGGACTCATTGCTGTTTCCAATTGCCCCGGTAGCAGCTAACAAATCAGCAGTAGCACAGGAGAATGGACTCGAGGATGGCATCGCGGTCGTATCGTCAACACTCACTGCTACAGGAGAAATGAGCACGGGGATCAGTGGTTTGATCGAGTGGATTAAGATGGCCAACCAATTTGTGGGCAAGCGTCTACAGTTAACGTGGGAAAAGCGAGCCGCTGTAATTCGTCTGACTGCTTTGCGAAGTCTGTCCAACGTTGGTGCAGAGGTTCAAAATGGTGGCGAGCAAAGCTCAGCGCTTGTCGCCGATATGTTTGACGAGGGTGTCAGTGGTATATTGAGTCTACCTCTAAAAGGCATTTTGCCGTTCTTGCCGATTTTGCTGGGTAAAAGTACGCCGCACTTTCGCGAAAAGGTTCTCATGGACATCAATGTGAAGCTGAAGACAGATGAAGATCTTCAGCAGCAGCTACTCTTGATGAAGAAAAGCTGGGCGGAGGCGCTTCTGGAGTTATCGCTGACCTGCTCTGTTGGTGTAGAGCTGGTTCAGTCAGCTAATGGAGGCACAGATGGCGGCAATAACAGTGGCGATGAACATTGCGGTCGTGCCTATAGTTTTGACGCTAGTAAGACCGGAGAAGACCTGGTGCTTGACACAATTGTGTCGTTGCTTTGCATGGCAATGAGCAACACCCACGGATGGCGATCATTCACGCATTTACTGCTGGCCCTAAAAGCGATTCAAGTGAAGTATGATGCGGCGTCTGGGACCACAAGCTCAGCTGCACTATCTTCTCTACCCCCGTTGGCTCAAGTGGCTCCACACGTCAACCAGTCCGAACTGTTCCGCGAGCCGCTGAACTGGATTTGTCGCGTGGTCGGTATTGTACTGCAGCGTATGGCGAGGAGCCGAACAATTTTGTCGCGGACGCTTGCGGAGAATGTGCAGCGTTTGCTGTTCCTGGTTCATGAAACGCTACTGGTCCTACTGTTGAAGCCGCTGCCTGCAGCAATCGTGGAGTCCTCGTCGAATGCAGCGTCTGATAAGTATTCGTGGTCTGATGCGCAGCTTTTCCTGCTCAACGCAGTGCTGGATATCTGCGCTCGGTTAGTTGATAGTACGCACAAGCTTCATCGAGTAGGCCTCTTTCCTGGCCTCCAAATACTGCAATTTGCGCTACCATACGTCTCCGGTAAAACCATGATGGAGCGCGTAGTGGAGGTGCTGGTGCAGAGTTTTCAACAGGAGCTGACAGCTGGTTCTGCGCTCAGCGTGTACGAATCTGTGCCGACGCGTGATGTGTTCCTCCGCGCGCTTGTTGATCTTCGTCGCGCGATGGTCGTACACAAGAAGGAGGAGCTACTGGTGTTGTTGCGAGGGCTGACCCTACGGATATGCACGTCTGGATCATTTGATGAGGAGTTGGGTGTTGCAGGGCTATCTGTGCATGAGCTTAGCGAGCTTACTGAACGACAAGCAGTGGAAGTGGTGTTAGATACGCTGGCGTTAGCGATTAACGACACGGAATTGCATGAGAGAGAGGAACAGGAAGACATGGTGCCGTACTTCCCGATCGCGAAGGAGCTACAGAGACCGCAGCAAGAGGCTGCTGATGCCCCTGACGATGTCGCTGGTGTGGTAGCGCCACCGAGCAAGAAATACACCAACGTGGATAATGTTGATGATAGTGAGCGAGTGCTTTGGGCAGCACTTGAGGTTGAAGAGAATCGGATGTTGGCGACTTTGCGGGATGTAACTACTCGAGAAAAGCAGCGCACAATGACTGCACTCTCAGTCCAGCGTGAGCAGAAGCAAGCATGGACTCAGAAGTTGTGGCTGAAACACGAGTTTACCTTCCGCTCGCAAAACCAATATGATTCACTGCGACGTCTGGCGCCAGAAACACTGACTGCTTTGCAGAAGACGCCCATGTGGCGACTCGGTCTATACGAAACACCGTTTCCATCTCGGATGCGGCGTACAGTTGACGTGGATTTGCAGCTAAGCTCAGAGAAGATGTTGGCACTACAAGCTGAGCGTTCTGTGGACGACCAAACCGAGGCGAAAGGGAAACCCGTGAGGCGACACAGACAGTCATCGGCTCTGGCCCTGCCCTTGGAAATGCTTCATAGCTTCGAGGGTGACACAGAAGGGAGCGAAACAAGCTCTTCCAACACAGCATCCAGTGAGAACTTGCTAGAGCGAGTTGGTCGAGTCGTAGCGCAGCAGCGTGGCGGCGAAATTCGAGATATTACGTCCGACGATACACTCCCAGCGTCTGAGTTGGCCGACACATATATCCCGAGTACAGACAGCGGAGACAAGGGCGGCGATGAGGCAGAAGCACGCTCCCTTGCTGACGACGAGCATCTAGAGGAGTACAAGGGCGAGTCCATTGCAGCCAGCACAGCGGAGGATGACGGCAAGTCGAGTTCGTCTGCGCCTAGTGCAACAACATCAAAGGGAACAGTCCTCCTGGGGCAGAGTGAAAAGGGACTGGACCCAGGTGCCGGCATTGCTGTCGCACCGGACGATCAAGTGTACGCCTGCGCAAGTTGCCGACGGGTAGTACCAGAGGGAGTTGTCCTTGGCCGTCTGTCTCTCTGTGGCAAACACATCGTCTTTGAGCCACAACAGGAGCTGCCTGAGAACGCACGGAGCCCTGGTGGTGTCACGCCTGGGACAACAGACTTCGATGATAGTACTCTCCCTGTGCCATTGAGTACAAGTGTGGACGAAGCCGCGCCAGGACTACATCGATGCTGGCGATGGAAATACACCCATCTCGTAGGTGTTTACCTCCGTCGCTACCGACTACGAGACTCGGCGATCGAGATTTTCCTCCGCAATGGTAGTACTCACTTCCTGGACTTCCCGCTGACGACCAAGCAACGGCGCAATGAACTCGTAAGGGTGTTGTATTCCTTCCTTCCTCGAAGTACTCCCAAACAGTGGCCAGGGCGCATTATTCCACACTTGGCGACGACTACAAAGGCCTGGCAAAACCGGCAGATCAGCAACTTCGACTACCTCATGGCGCTAAACACGTTCGCAGGACGCAGTTTCAATGATCTGACCCAGTACCCGGTGTTTCCGTGGGTGCTTTCGAACTATGAAGACTCCACATTGGATCTGAGCGACCCACTCAACTTCCGTGACTTGTCCAAACCTGTCGGTGCACTGAATGCGACGCGGCTGGAGGAGTATTGGGAGCGCTATCACTCTTTCGACGACCCAGTGATCCCCAAGTTCCTTTACGGTTCCCACTACTCGACTTGCGCAGGAGTTGTGCTGTTCTTCCTCTTCCGACTGGAACCTTTCGCAAGCTTACACCAGAAAATGCAGGGCGGCACCTTCGATCTGCCGGACCGCCTGTTCTTCTCCATTCAGGAGACATGGCGTATGTGCAACTCCCAGATGTCCGAGGTCAAAGAGCTTACGCCAGAATTCTTCGCCAGTGATGGCACTTTCCTGCGCAACAGAAACGGCTACGCACTAGGCAAACGGCACGACCAGAAAGCAGTGGAAGACGTGCAGTTACCGAAGTGGGCGAGTACCCCCGAGGAGTTTGTACGCATCCATCGTGCGGCACTCGAGAGTGAGTACGTCTCTCGCCATCTGCACTCTTGGATAGATCTCATTTTTGGTTACAAGCAGCGTGGGCGAGCGTCACTCCAGGCGAACAACGTGTTTTACTACCTGACGTACTATGGTGTCGTGGATCTAGACAAAGTGGAGGATCCGTTCTTGAGAGAGTCGATGGAGTTGCAAATCGCACACTTCGGTCAGTGCCCGATGCAGCTCTTTGCTACTCCCCACCCCAAGCGCCATGCTGCATTTGCTCGCAGTGCAGTAGGGAAGACGGTGGCTCCTGCACCCAGCAACTCACCCATTTCAGAGAGGGCGAGCCCACCACACAGTGGAGGATTTCCAGGGAAAGAGGGACTCTCGAACGGACCATCCAGCAACATCCCCCGGCCGCTTTCACTAGCTTTCCAAGATTTCTCGCCTATTGCACAGGAGAAGCGTCGAAACTGGAGCCCCGTAGCCACAGTGAAGCCTATCGCGCAGAGCGGCACTAGGTTGCTGAAAATTCTTCCGGACCGCGTCGTCAGTGTAAACGATCTTGGTGTAATCGAGATCTACTACTGGAAACTGTTACCGAAACCAGCACCACCGTTGCCATCTTCGCCGCACACAGGCTCTACGTCTGCGTCACCGAAACTGCAAGGGATGCCTTTGAAGACGTTTTCTGCTGAGGCTGGTGAGGCGATGGACCATGGTAGAAGCAGCTTTTCATCCGTTACCGACTCCCAGCGGGACAGCGAGATTGATACGTTATCCGGTGACGTAGTGACGACCAGCGAGGAAGAAAGCGGAGCTGACCCAGTGAGCGATTGCCCGTGGCTACTGGAATTTGTTCGTGATGATTCCCCGTTCGACTACGTCCCAAGGATTCCTGTATTTGACCATGTTCACCACGATGACGAAAGCCTCAACCTGTACAGACGACCGCGCGGATTTCCTGTGGTTATCTCCCGCAATGGGCGTGTGCTTGTGTCTGGAGGTGCTCGTAGTGGCGCTCTTCACTTCCGTTTGCTCGATCTGGACAATGGCCACGTGATTGGCAAGGCAAGTGTAGTGGGACACAGCGCTGCGGTCACTTGTCTGAGCTTGGATCGCTGGAGTTATCACAGCCACAACCAGATTACCGTCTCTACGTCGCAGGAGGATGAGGAGTTGCTAGTGTCTGGATCGCAGGATGGAACCCTTGCGCTGTGGCGCCTCTCACGTCTCAAGCCTGACATGCTTTTCCGCTTGCCGCGTGTATCGCCGTGTCCAATCCAGATCTTGCGTGGACACGCGATGCCTATCGTGGATTGCTGCGTGAGCACGTACGTTGGGGTCGTGGCTTCATGTTCACATTGTGTTGGAATGGCGCACTTCCTGTACGACGAGGGACAAGTGGCGTTCGTGTTCGAGCCCGCTGAGGTCGGAGGTGAACTCGTTCGTGTCCGTTTATCAGTCAAAGGTTGCGTTATTGCCATCACGAGTATTTCACGAAGTGTGACTACAGTCGACACCAGCGACGCAGACGAGAGTGACGAGAAGCAGTGCGTGGTGGTCTCCAGTGTCTGCCAGATCTTCAATTTGTCGGGCGTGTTGATCCAGTCGCACCACCTTCCGTCCGAGGAGGTCTCGGACGTGCAAGTGTCAGCCGAAGGAGACCTCATTTTCCTCACGCTTAGCCCAGGGGTCGTTCGTATCTGCCGCATCGAAGAGTAAATGCTGTTGTCGGTCATTTGTTTGGTCTCTTTGGATGCAAAACTAACGTTACGTGTCCATTCTACAGCTTTGTGACGGTGCAGGAGTACGTCTCGCCCTCGTCCGTCGGGTCGATGATTTCCGCGACGTGCTTTGGCCCCAAGGAAGCGGTGATCCTGCTCGCTTCAGGCCATGAAGACGGCACGCTGTCACTGCAGCTGCTTCCGGACGCCAGTGGCTCGGTATCGTTCCTGGCGAACGTGCGTCGACTGCTTGGAGTGTCGTCCAAGCTCAAGCGCGTCAAGGGCACTGTGCAGCACGCTCAAACGCTAGCCATGTCAACTCTGGACAACGCCAAAGCCGTCACCAGCACAGCGCGTGATATCGCGGGAGAAGCACTAGGCGAGGCCAAAGTCATGATGCGCGGGCTCTTCTCCTACTTGCAGAAGGGCTAGAAAGATCAGTAGCCGTTAAACCAAACTACATGTAGCCATGTTGCGTCGGGTGCGTCACACGTAGCAGCGTAACGTCTCTGCCAACTATACTTGTTTTATGTATGTCTCCGACCGTTACCCATCTCCACATCATTTTTCGAGTAAGTTAACGGCTGCTTCAGGACGGAATCCGCCGGTCACTGATGTGTGTCATTCTTCAATTTGTGGCGTAGAGCTCAAGCCAAGTCAAGTCTCGATCCAGTGACGATGGCGCCTAACTTAGGCAAGCAATCGTCGCTCAACGCCGGGGAGAAGGCGAGTCTTCTGCCCTCGAAGCAGTCGGACGAAGCCTCTCGTCCGCAGTACCGTTCCATCATCATAAGCGTCTGCTCCTTCATCCTCGTGACTGAGTTCTGCGAGCGTCTGGCCTACTACGGTCTGTCCGGGTCTCTCCCCATCTTCTTCCACCGGAACTTGGGGCTCAGCACGGTGCTGGCCACGGAGCTCAACTCCACGTTCACGTCGCTGTCGTACCTCACGCCGCTGCTGGGCGCGTACGTGGCGGACCGCCACCTCGGCCGCTACTCCACGATCGTGGTCTTCTGCTCGCTGTACATCGCAGGACTGGCGCTCTGCGTGTTTGCGTCGTTGCCGGCCGTGTCGTCTCTGCCGCTCTTCATGCTGGGGCTGTTTGGAGGCGTGGGCTTCGGAGCTGGAGGCATCAAGCCCAACGTCGTCGTGCTGGGAGCCGACCAGTTCGACGTGGACATCCCGGCCCAACGAGCCGAGAAAGACAGCTTCTTCAACTGGTTCTACTGGGCTATCAATGTGGGCGCCACGTTCAGCTACGGAGTGCTCACGAACTTGGCCGTGAACGGTCTGCCGCCCTACATCTCGGCGGACTACGGCTTCTTCGCGTCCTTCGCGATCCCGTCCGCGGCGTTCGTGCTGGCGGCAGTGGTGTTTTACTCAGGGAAAGCGCGGTATCGTCGCGTACCGGCCAAGGGCAGTGCGCTCAGCAAGTTCTTCTCCGTGCTCATTCAAGCTGGTTCACGTTCAAATCGTGGGAAACTTGTGCTCAGCGGCGGCTTGGCGTTTGTGCCGGGAATTGTCCTTACGACGGTGTCGTATTTCATCCAGGACGAGTTCGTGCACATGGCGGTGGCGCTGGTAGGCGCGGGTGCGGTGGCGTACGGAACTTTTGTACTTATTTTCTCGGGGGCTGCGACGGATTGGCTGCGGCTGGCGACACGCACGAACGGTGGGTCGTTCTCGTCTCAAGAAGTGCAGGATGCGGCGCAGGTTGTGCGTCTCGCGCCGTACCTTGGGATCATCATTATTTTCTGGGCCGTATACGGCCAGATGAACTCGAATTTTGTCGTGCAGGGCTGCCAAATGGACCTGCGCGTGCTGGGCAGTGAAGGAGCTTCAGGCCAGCCGGTGTTGCTGTCGTCCGCGATGCTCAACGTGGTCGACTCGGGCGTGATTCTGATCTTCATCCCCGTGTTTGATCGCCTGCTGTACCCGCTGCTGACCAAGATGGGCGTCTATCCGACGCTGCTACGCAAGATCGGAGCTGGGCTTGTGTTCGCCATGTTGGCCATGGTGGCGGCAGGTTGGACGGAGCAGATCCGCAAGAACAGTCCGATGATCGAGGGCATCTCCTCCAACTGCAGTGCTGCGGGCGAGACTCTGCCCATGTCGACGGTCAGTGTGTGGTGGCAGACCCCGCAGTACGTGCTGGTGGGTGTGGCCGAGATCCTGACGAGCATTTCGGCTTACGATCTGTTCTACTCGGAGGTTCCGGAGTCCATGCGCAGTGTGTGCCAGGCACTCAACCTGCTCACGACGACGCTGGGCTTTATCGTGGCGGGTGCTCTTAACAGCATCTTCTCCTTCTGGGTCACGAGCAACCTGAACGACGGCCACCTCGAGTACATCTACTACATGCTGGCGTGTCTCGTGCTGGTGCTGGTGGTGGCTTTCATGTTTGTGTCGCAGTCGTTCGAGTACCACGTGCCTCCGCCGGGCCTCGACACCGTCTCAGGTTTCTCTCCTGCGCTCTCGCGCGCTGCCAGAGAACTGCGTAAGAAGTTGCAGTTCCAGCGCAATGGTAGGAAATAGGTTTTATAGGTGTAAAGCGAGCTGGAAGTTGCGTACAACGAATGAGTAGCAATAAAAACACACTCTACTAATTGCACTTTATCATTCTCGACTGGTTCAGTAGCAGACGAAGTATCTAACTTAGAAACTATCGAGGCGTGCCGCTACCAACCACTACAACAGCTACCGATGGCTCAATACGGACGTTTATTAGGGCGCAGATAACTTATTACTGCGTGTTGTTGCTTCCTCATAGCGAGGGAATTGGGAACGTGAAGTCTGAAGGCATCTCGCTTCAGAAGATGAAGTACTCAAGGAGCCAAATGTCCTCTGGGGCGAAGCTGCTGTCCTGCAAATGCATCCTGGGGGACGCACAGCGCGGGGCCCAGTTCACCGAAGACACATCGAAGTCGACAGCCGTGGGGCTCGTTGATTCGAAGACTTTCTCCTCGTCGACAGTCAAAGGACTCCCAAGGATTGACATGTTGGACGCAGCATACTCGTCGACCTGTGGTGCGATGATCGAAGCGAGCGGGGACGTGGCCGGAGACCAACACAAAGCGTTGCGCTCTTGGTTGACCGGCACAACCGGAAGCTGCTTCTTGTGCAGCTTCTCTCGTTGAGCCTGACGCTTCTTGGCGCGGTCGTGGCGGCACTTCATGTCACTTCGCTTCTTGGTCCGGTTCTGCTGGTTACGGTGGTATTCGCAGAGTAGTAGCAACGTGCCGTTCGCTTTGACTGCCCGGGGGTTCGGACACCGACCCGTCTTGTATCGACAACGCGTGGACGGTGCGCTCACTTGGACACCTGTCAGCCCTGTCGGAGACGCCACTGCGTCATTAACCTGCATGTTTGCCGGGTTTACGCGCCAGCCTGGAAATCTCGAAATGACCTTCGAGGTCTGGGCCGACATCGCGCGGCCCATGGAAAACTAGCACACAACGCGAAACATCTCTAGCGGTGAGCGTATAATTCGAGCCCAACGACGTCCGAATAAATAGCTTTACCAAGGCCGTTGCGGCGCCAAGCAACAAGGCAAACAAGCTGTCAAACACAAACCTGCGATGGCTAGCGGTCAGTAAATATAGGAATCACTGTGCGATGGTTCTTATGAGACCGAGTTTTGACCACACTACGTGGAAGCACTACTGCACCGAGCAAAGATGCGCACGCGCCGTTGTGAAACGAACTCCAGTTGGCGTTCATGGCGCCAGAACCAGAATGATGCCTCTCCCATTTAAATGTGCGCGGTGTCGTCTAAAGAATTCGCTGCATCTCACGAAAGGCGTCGACAAAGGTGGAATACTTCAGTACCAAATTCAAACGGAATACTTAAGTACTGGCCTGGACTCCACCAGACTCATTGCCGTAGAGTCAAACGTGCATTATTTAGGGTTTCTTGTTGTTTGCATTGCCATACTAGGCACTAAGGAACGCTTTTTTTCGTCCTCTAATAAGGCACCCAGTTAACCCTCCGACCCAAGAACAAAAATGCCAATTCAATCATCGATGTTGATAGTCGGCATTTTAATATAGCAGGCAAACGTCTTTTTGTCCTGTGTGACTCGCTACATTTAGTACTTGTCCAGCAGGATCGCGTGGAAACTATAAATTCAATCGATAGCTACAGTAGCCGCCTGCTTTCGTGCAGAATCGACAAGACTCAAACCAAGAACTCTCTTTGTGTCTGATCTGCGGCCACTCCATGATTGATGGCGCGCGCGTATTATAACAAGTTCTGTGGATGCAACTCGGCATTGCAATCGCAACGTTGTGTGTTGTTCCTTTTCGACGATGTTGCTGCACTTAGTATCGTAGTGCTATTAGTATAATACATGCATACTATTAATATGAATCTTAGGATAGTCTCCAGCAACAAAAAGACAAAAAGGGTACTGAAGTATTCAATTTAAAAAAACCCACAAAACTGCTTGGTCTTCCTGCGCTGGCTTAGTTATCCACGTAGAAGAAGGTTGAGTCACGTAGACGCGAGGCGTCAGTGGCCTCGGAGGCGCGACTCATGTTGCTGCGGCGCTGCTGCACCTCGGATGAGACCTCGCTCAGCACACGGTGCAGCTCGATGGGGTCGCACGTACGGCGAATCTCGTCGTTGTAGTCTCCGTTCAGCGGGTCGTACAGACCCAGCAGACAGGAGAAGAATCGGTCGTGGTTCACGTGCTGCATCATGAGGCAGCATGTAGAGAAGGGTACCTTGCCCAACTTGTTCTTGTCCATGTAGCGGAAGATGAGTCCCGAGTACGGCAGCAGCTCCGACGGGTGCTTGCACAACCAGGCCGCGAGAAGCTGGATGAGCTCAGGTTCCGCCAGGTGGCCGTCACCATCGATATCGTGCTTCTCAAACAGCACACGCAGCCGTTGCACGTACTCAAGCTGCGACGGAGGGGCAGCCGAGGTCGCCGTGAGGTGCTGGATCTGTTTCAGTCGCAGGTAGCCCGAGCTGCGGATGGAGGCGGGTGTCTTCTCGACCTGCATTACCAAGTATCGTACGCAGAAACTCACGTGCTCTAGCACCACGAACAGCACGATCTGGAACATGCGCCACCGTGGCGAATCACTGTCGTTCACGCACGAGCTTGGATCGGCTGTCTCATCAGGCTCGATCGTTCCGAACGGCACCACGTACGCGTTGCTGAATGTGAAGTTACAGTCCGTTCGGAAGTATCCGTAATGGTACACCACCACGAAAGCAGACACTACCGTCACACCGATGATGTTGGCGTAAGCGAGTACCGTGGCCCACTCACCGATCGATGTATCGCGTCGCGGCATCGGCCGCCGGTTTGCAAACAGCAGCCGGAACGCGTCACCACGCACTTCCAGGATGTTATTGAAGAAGGCTGGGAACGGTAACAGCGGCCACACCACTGTGAACATCATCACATACGAGAACTGAATACAAGCATCCAGGTAATCCAGCACTGGATCAAATATCGGTAGTTTCGCCTCCGCCAGAATCTCGTACGCCGAATACTTGTTGGAGTCATCCGACATGGGTAACACGTTTACGAAGAAGCCCGTGTCCTTTTGCACCAACTGCGCTAGACGGGTTGCTGATAAATTGGTGACAGGAGTGCCGTTTTCTTTCATTTCAGGATGGCTCTGGCCACTGACAGTACTGGCAGTCTCCTGAGAGCTGAAGTTCACAGGTTGCATGGACTGCCTCTGGTAATTCACGAAGCTGAAACACCGCGACAAGTGGCGCACGCACCACGTGAAGGGTGAAGCCTGACGACAACCGATAGAAGGACGGCCACGGAGCTTGCGAAGTAGATACGGGGCAATTGTCTCCAGCAACATATTCAGGAACTGCGTGACCACAAGCGGAGTGACGAATAGCGTGTCAAGCGTAAGGAGGTTCGGATTCCACTCGTATGGGGCGAGCGCCCCAAGCCCGATCTTGTGGAAGAACTTCAGGATCGTGTCACCAAACGGCAGGTAGACAAACGAAATGAACAGGAACCAGAAAAACCAATTGCTCCAGACGAAGACAAAGCGACGGTGAATGAGGCGGTTCTCGTGGTCGGATTTCTTCGCGTAGTTTTCCCACTGCACGAACTTCTCCGACATCCAATTGAAAAGCTCGAAGAAAATGATATCAATGAGCAAACCGAGGATGATACCTTGGATAAGGATATACACCCACCGATCCGTGCCCAAGGCAGAGTTGGTCGAGTTGAAGCACGTGATAAACCAGATGCAGGCGTAAGACTCTTCGCTGTCACCGTTGCATGCATCGCACGTAGGGGCATTCTTGGCGTACACATACCATTGGATGAACGGCATAAGACACACGCACTGAATCAGCGCGCATACCAGAACAAACAGTAACATGGTAAGCTGTATCCAGTGATTCTTGCGCTGCTTGGGGATCTTCTCCATTTCATGCGTGAGCTGATTCTTTACCCACATGTACTTGAAACCAGGATTGTCATCATTGCGTTCGTACACAGTGTTCTTGTACTTGGTCAAGTTCCACTTTTCCACCAGCAAACGCGTCTCTCGAGCCCAGCACACAAGGAAAGACGGCCCCCAGAAGCAGACCACGAACACACCGAGGATTGCCAACCCTTCCATGTACTCCTTCCACCGCGGCTCGGACGTGAAGCGAAAACACAGGTAGTAGAACAGGCAGGACATCGTCAGCGGCAGTAAATGCTTGTTGTAAATGTGCATGAATGCAAAAAGAAACGCTACGCGTTCACCGAAGTGAAGACGGAGTTCCTCTACGGCCCAGCGATCACTGTTACCTGCCGCAGCCTTGCGCAGGTTCAGCTCAAAAGTTCGCTTGCGATATTCGTCGAAAAACTGTCTGTTGAATGCGCGATCATGCAGCGGGAAGCACTCCACAATGACATCGGTCACGGTGAGCTCCTTGTTCACGTCAATCACCCACTCTTCCTTGTCGTAGTCTTTGAAGGCGTTCTGGATAATGTTGTGCGTGAGCTGCAGCTCCAATGCTGGTGAGAAACACATCTCCTTTAGTGAGTCCAGCGACTCCTCCGCCAGACGTCCAAGGGAGTCACCACGCTTGATGGACAACTCGTCCAGTTCACGCTTGAACTCGTGCAGGAGCAAATCTGGGTTCTTCTTCGGGTCAATCAGGATACACAAGTTCCTGGCCACGTCGTCCTCCTCCCTGTTCGAGTCGTGCTTACTGTGAATGCCCCGTTGGTCCTTCAGATAGTTGTCGTACAGCGCATCATCCAGCAGGATGACGCCCAGGCCAGCCTGAATCAGTCGTCGCACGCATTTCTGCTGCAGAGCACTCACCTGATGCGGCAAGTCGCGTCGAATTGAAGCCGCTGAGCGCGACGGGAATCGACGCTCCAGCAGCTGGAAAATCTGCTCCGTATGCTTCAAAACAATGGCAAAAGTGTACTTCTGCGCCTCCTCAATGGACACATGGGGTGCTCCGTTCATGAAGAACTGCATGGCATCCAGCGGCGTCTTCTCCCCTTCCCCGTTCTCCAGATCCTCATCCTCATCATCTCCAAAATCCTGTCGGCGTCCCAGGCCGAGTCCTGTCCTGTGTGATCTCGTCTGCTCCTTCTGGAACACTGGCAGACCGAAATTGGGCTCTCCGACCTCTGTAAGCACAGCTCCTTTCCTCTCCGAGACGAGAGACACCCCACTCTTGGTCCTCGTCCTGGCCGTCGAGTGCACCGTGGACGGCGCAGGAGACTGCGGCGCGTAGTACACGTCGAATATGTCTTTACTATCCTGACCCATCCTGGTCGTCCTAGTCGTCCTGGTCGTCCTGGTCTTCTCCTTGTCCTTCTTCTTCCACATGCTTCTTTTGCAGCCTTTAGAAATGTTTCTATCAGCCTCCACGGGCGTGACACCAGCCTTGCTCGTCTCCTCAGCGTGGTAGCTCTCGAGCGTGGGCAGACTGCAGCGGTCCTCATCGAACTGCTCCCGGAAGCTCGGCTGCTTGGCCAGGCGCACGCTGAGTCCTGTGCTCGTGGTCTTGCGACTGCGCAGCAACCACTCGGAACCTGGCGCCGACTGCACCGACGCGAACGAGTGGTGCGACACGAGACTCGAGCGCACGCTCTCGGCCCCGTCCGTGTCGTCCGACGGCCGTCTCCGCATAGAAACAGCCTGGACACGAGAGCGCAGTTCTTGGTCCTGTTGCGCCATTTCTAATGCCTGATCGACCTCCTTTTCTAACTGTGCGGCACTTGAGGAGGGGTCGTCACGCGGAGACGGCGAGTCCTCCGGCGGCGCCATTTTTAGAAACGCAGGCTGAGAATGGATAGAAACGAGCAGATAGGGATCGGAGAGTTATTGTTTGTAAGTGGAGGAAGAAGACTTGAACGGCGCCGCTGGGGCTTCCTCACGATGCTTTAGGGCGGACGCTAATTGTTTACTGCCCGACAACCTGATCGCCTGGTTTTTGGATGGAAAGCTCCGGATTGGTCGAGCCCATTTATTGGTCGAAAGTATCAGAGCGACTTTTGGCCAATAAATGGCCTATTGAGTTCAGTGCAAACTGCAAGTTGCCGACTGCAACTTGCCGTCAGTCAGTCTTGATTTACAGAAGTCAGGACTGTGCTTCATGACATTTCTTCATGTTGCAGCGGCTCGCAACCTGCGGCTCGTGACTAGACTTCATTGTTATACATGTACGAGTTTATTAATATGCGGAATTCAGTCCGGGGGACGAATTTTCAGCAGGCCCTTTCACACCGTTATGACATCGAGTCTTTCGTGCCTTTCAAATCAGCGGCGCATGGTCAGCCATTCCATCAGCGAGGCCAGCTTGAAGCCGAGTATCCTGGTGCTGGAAACGTGACGGCTTCAGCTACCGTGGCGAGAGCTGATTGGTGGTGGGTGGTGAGGGCAGAGCGCGGACCAAGAAGTCCTTGGACTTGAGAGAGAGAAGGTAGTCTATTAACTTTTTTTTTAGTTATTAGCTTCCTGATAACTCTTTAGTCGTTTAGTCAGCGCCATCTCTTTGCGTTTGAGCCATGGAGCTGACTTAGGTAGTGGAGTCTCTGGTCGAGCGACTGCCATGTGCATTCCCTTGAGGCAGTCGAGGCTTAATTTTAACTGCAAGCCCTGTGTTCGTGTCTCCGACCTATTACTTTCCTTTCTTGCCACAGCTTGAAGTTTTCGAAGACAACTTGTCACATGAACTCCAATTGTTGATGCGCGTCCCAGTACTTGCCTTCGTGCACGACTTAGTTTCTTATTTGCCATAGAAGCGTATCGCCAATGCTACATACTGCCCACCAGATGCAAGCAGTCCTTGGACTTGGCAAAGGACATGCACAAGTGTCGCCCAGTCTTTTAGCTCGACAACGGCAGATGAGATTGAGCAAAAGATTACTCCAGGGCGCAGGACTACGGACTGTCCGTCGGACACGAGTGGTAAGCGGTGCTTTATCGGTACTGTACATGTATTATACTAAGCAATACTATTGCCCATCAGTACCCACTCGCAACTTGCGAGTCGCAAGATATCGATTCACTTTGGCTGGATACCCGCCACCAGGATAATCCTCCTCCACCACCACCCCATACAGACAATCCCTTCGGTCGGCATAGCACCGGGCACCCACTCTCTATTCCTGTCTAAGGGGATTCCTATCACGGTGTGTGCCAATTACGTGGAGCTGAATGGTGTACCACAGATTGACACACTCATGCAACCATTCGTGCTGTTGGAGATCGCAGCCAGTCATGCTATCGGTTGGTTGAGCTTGTAGCTGGTTAAGCGGCATCATCGCTGCGTCTTAAAAGAAGCGCTACAGCCGCCGTCAGATTCAACCAACTTGAAGCGGGCCCTATACATGTAATACCATGGATATGAGCGCGGCGGCTAAGCTGCACAATGTAGATGTACGCCAGGCCATCTCATGGAGTATTGCATGCTGGAACTCTATGCCATCGCCACTATTTGCTAAGTGCTGGAAACACACCGGACTTCTGGACTACTTACTACTTGCAAATACGATTATCTGGGTACTCGCCTTACTTAACCTACCCCCAGATGAAACACCCCCTTAAGAGGAAGAGTTTGATCCTGAAGAGATTAAGAATGGATCGGTAGGCCCGTTCTCATTCGAGCGGATGCTAGAGGAGTGTCGGTCAGTGAGCGGACTATGAGTGATGCAACGCAGGCTTCGGGATAATTAGGTAGGAAGCAAGGACGGAAGCAGCAGATCTCTTTGATTGAGTTCTTCGGACACCCTGTACAGTTGTGACTTTCCTATAGTTAATCACCTCAGAATAGGCATATTCACCGTTTTCGTATTCATTTTAACAATTGAGAGGTGAGAGGACTTGAGCTTGTAAACTGCTGGTCATTGGGAACCGCTTTCGTATTCCTGTTGAGAGGGTATGGCACTTCTGGGGATTACCCCCGAGGGGGATTGTCTTTACACGTAATAGTATTGGTATGGATGAATATGGTAGAATTGCCGACAGTACTTAAGCGGAGTTCATACAGAGGTTAAGTCAAATATAATACGATATTCAGGACCCGTGATTGGTCGGCACCGAAGGACGGATGTCATGAAGCGAGCACAGCGAGCCAGCATGGCCTTGCTATCAAGCGAGGCGAAGCTTGAGAGTCGTAGCGGGCTTAGGGTTCTGTCACCAGCGAGCCTTTAGGGTAGGTGGGATAGCGCGGAGTGCGTAGTAGGGTGATAGTTTAAAGTTGACACCCCTCCTTTTAGCATATTTATGTCTGTCAGAAAGTGTCGGAATTGTCGGAACCGTTGCGATATGGTGACTTGTCCGACCATACTTAAATATTGTATTGAGTGTGATGGTTATTTAATAGCCAACCACAGGATTATATTTACAAATCACCAACTCGCATTGAAATCTCAAATATTTTCTACCAATTGTTGGCTATAGGGTTATGTAGGTCCACTACACCATCCGTTCCGACGTATCGGGTCGGAGGCACACGAAAAATAGGTGTATCTCCATTCAATCTCCAAGTCATGGCCGTATCACTTGCATATTTGCTGCCCATCCGACCAGGATGGGCTTAGACGAGCTCAAGCCTGGCAACACCAAGCGAGCTAAGACAACTGCCATCAAGGCGTTCAAGACCTTTGTGAAGAGCGAAAAATGTAGAGTTTGACTATGTTAAGCAATGTATTGAACGGGACACTACTGGTAAGTGTTTTGTCTATTTTGGATGCATCTTGCGTTTAATGAGGGTAAGAAGGGCAAGCCGCTTGCCCGGAACACCTCCATGCAGTACTATAGGCAGAGTAAGATGTGGTTATTTGAGTTGTTCCCCACGCAACGACACATTGTCGAAGCAAAGTTGCTCAGCATTGGGAAGACGCTAGATAACTTTTGCATGAAAAGAGATGGCAAGGTGGTAAACAAAGCCCCACCATGTTCGAAGAGTGATTTAAAAAAATGATGCTGTATTTGTATACGAACGCAAGTACATCTAGTGACTACCAGGACGTCGCGTTGCTGTGTCTGTTGTGGTACCTGTTTGGGCACGCTTCCGACTTGTTGCTCGCCCAGAAGCAGAACCTTTCAGTCGACGCGGCCGACGTGTTCTTCCTACGCTTCATCCGGATGAAGACATTCGAAGAACAGGGGTTGTCGCTGTATCCGGATGCTGACTTCGTCACTTGCCCGCTGTACACGATCGCACTGGCGCTGATCACCCAAGCGCCACCGCCCGTTGTCTTGCTCGACAACCTGCCCGAGCTCCAAGTCCAAACCGCTGTGTCGCTGTCCCCGGCGACGCCACTACTCCTGGACCACCCAAGCGAGTTTGCTGCGCTTGGGGGTGCAACTGAAGCTTCAGCTTCTCAGTAACATACCACTGTCGACACGACGCCGACGATATACGCCCACGTCAATCGCGTCTTGGACCGCGCCGCCAACGCCGCACTCGTTTCGACGCGGTGGAGCGCAGCATGTCAACGGATGCGACGGGCTCACGGACCGCTGGATTTCGATCGGGGTGTCTGGAACATGAGCACAACAAACAAGGGATTCAACTACATCGTCAACACAAGTCGCGGAGATCACAAGGTTAACAAGGCACTGAGTGGATACGACACAGAAGCCAAGGTTTTACCGCAGGACTTGAAGTCGTTTGACACGCAGACGCAAGAGAATATCGCCATGGTTCAGCAGTTCCTGTTCGCAGCGTGTCACAAACTTGAACGCTTCAAGTACAACGTCAGCCAGAGCGTTCTGGATATCCTCACGGCGTACCTGATTCTTCACTACCCACTACTGAAGGAACTCCACCCGAAAGGTCCAGCTGTGAAGCGTCTAGAATCTTGTGTTCTCCAAGGAGGATCCGCGCTTGCTGACTTGCTTGCGTGGTCGACTCATCTTGCTGCAACTACCTGTAGAAGCTCCAAAACCAAGCCAAGCAATGGACAATACTTCTCACCGCACAAGAAACAAGAAGACGCGAACGAGCTTGTCAAGCACCAACAGAGTGTCATTGACCTGTTCGTCTTGCACATCAAGCGCCAAGACGACCGCATAGAAAACCTAGAAGCTAAATGGGAAGGTGAAACAACACAAGGCAAGCGCGAGAAGCGTCAGCACGACCCAGAACCAGAACAAGAAAACCCAAGCGCAGACGAACATCGGTGACTCACCTTCACACCACTTGGTACGCGTGGTACGTCCAGGACCCGCGTTGGTACGCGGATGCGCCAAAACAACAGCGGTCCAACGCGAAGCAGCTCGTCAGCTTCATGAAGCTGTTCCTCTCTGAGGGCTTTGTACTGGATCCAGGCGCCCCTGACTACCGCGACCAAGTCCTCACGCTGGGGAAGCAGGCTGAAACGGAAGTGCTGTCATTCCTTGGCGGTCGCAAGATCAAGTCGCGCGGGTCCACAACCGTCCGTAAACATCTCCACGACCTGTACCTGAGTGGTGCCCTTAATGACAAGGTCTCTCGCCACTTGAAACTTCGTCGCTCCGCCGCTATTCAAGACCCAGATCGTCAGGATGCCCTTGACCCAGTACCATCAACGTAGACGTCGGCATCAAAGTAGGATAGAAGCAAGCACATAAGTGAAACATGGCAAATACATCCTCTATTACATGCTAGACATAGCGCCAAACAACGTTAGCATCCCTACAAGTACTGTAAATCAGGCGTTGGAATAGTAGTACAAGAAGACAGTTGCACCAGCAAGCCATTTGAGCTCAACAAAGATAAATCCAGACTGAAAACAGTCCTCGCATGGCGCCAATCGGAATTGATTGGCTGGGAGAAAGTCCCAACCGCCAAGTAAGCACGAAAAAACTTGTCGAGTTTTAGCCGGAAAACTTACCGAGTAGACTAGAAATCGAATATACCCGAAAAGCCTTGTCGAGAATATCAAAAATAAAACCTTGTCGAATATACCCAAAAATCCTTGTCGGGTTTAGCCGAAAAAACTATCGAGTAAAACAAAGTCGAGTATACCCGAAAAGTCACGGTCCGGTATACCTCCCATTTTGTCGCGTATACCCGAAAACTTTTTCAAAACGACGTCAAGCAGCATGGCAGATACCCCCCAGCGCACGAATGCAGAGAGGATTGAAATCGTTCAAACGGTGAAGACGCAAGGGTGGAGTATCGAGGAGGCATCGACGCAACTCGGGGTTCCGCGCACCATGCTCTAGGGCTACTTCGACGCAGAGGAGGCGCTATACTCCACCACAGTTGACCCGTCGTCGAAGCGTGTGGCACCTCCTGGAAAACTCGCTCCAATTCATACTTTTGAGCTGGGAGTGGTTACTTTGATCAAGCAAAAGGCAGCTGTGGGTGAGAGGATGTCATGTAAGAGCACCATCGAAGAGTGCTGCCGCCAGATTCCAGGCTTCGCGGAGCGAAACGACGGTGCTCAGAGCTCACGGGTCACTCGGTTCCTAAATCTCCACAAACTCACCGTCCTTATTGAGCGGTACCCAAAGAAACCGAAACAATCAGGACCAGATTTACACAAGAATCCGTCGAAGAGACTCAAGCTAGCGTCGTCGAGTTTACCCGAAAAGACCCAAGATGATGTGGCGAGTTTACCCGAAAAGCCCCAGGTGGACAAGACCATTGGGTGCAAAGACTTTCCTGTTGTAATTGAAGAAGGCGAAGACGGGGTTGCTTCTTCACGCCAGCAACGCGTTTGTGATAGTCCTGTGGTATGTGAAACCACGGCTATTTGTTTCAAAAGGGAAGAGGTTTCCTACCAACTACAGGTGACCAAGAAAGATTTTGAAACACTCGATCCCAAGGGCTGGTTGAATGACACTGTGGTGTCATACTTCATTCGGGAGCACATTGAGGCCAACAGCTCGACATTCAACTTTGACTACCAGCTATTTGGGACCATCCTGCTGGAGTACACGAACTCCAAGAGAAACATGGCGACAACGTATAGAAGCATGCATGGTATCACAGAACGCTTCCCGTACGAGCAGTATCGCATAGTTCTGATACCTGTGTGCATGGATGCCCACTGGAGCTTCGTGATTATGCAGAATCGTGTACTTGCTATTAAGGATTTAAAGCCCTACTTGCTGCACATCGATTCCCTGCAGTATCACTCCACCAAGAATCGTGCGTATCCTGGGTGGGTATTTCAAGCAGGAGGCGCTAGCAAAATACGGTACCAAGCGAATTACGTATGCTATTCGAAGCATACCGACCACCCCACGCCAGCGCAACACCAACGATTGTGGCTTCTTCGTGCTGTACTTAATGCGAGAAGTGAACTAAGCACTGATGCGTGACCCCAAACTTTTGTTGCTGATCAACATCTCCTACACATACAGCGTTCCTCCAAAACGCCGCTTCAGCAGCGCCAAGGTTCTAATGCAGTTCAAGAAGATTGTTTTGAACGACCAAGCTTTGCAGTCGTAGATAGCTAGTGTTTACGGGAGCGGTGCATGAACCCACAAACACCAGCATCTAGTTATACATCGTGCATTTAAACAAACAATACAGATACTGAACAATCACACAAACGCATCTACACACACATACTCACGCACAGTAAAACTCCAAGCAGAAGCCATGCTGCGCTGTCTCCAACCCCATCGCGAACTATAACGCCGGTCTGACTCGAACAGGCTCCTCTGAGCCGAAGCCCAGTGTTCTAGCCATTGAGCTACGGCGTTGCGGGGTGGGGTGGTGGTGGTGGTGGTGGGGGGGGGGGGGGGGGAGCGCAGTTGTTCTGGTGGCTGTACAGCCTGTACAGCCAGAACGGCGAGGTTTGCGTGGTAGCAATGAAAAAGTAAGACTGAGGCCCAAGGTAACACTGTCGGCACGATGTTGCGAGACTGACAGCCAGTTGGTGCCTGCGTGTCTACCCACTCATCCATTCATACGTGGTAAGATTCTATTTGTAGGTAATCCTCCAATAAGAAGGCACAGCTGCGTCTTGGTGTCAACATGCTTCTAATAGTGGGCCCCTCCCCAAAATCCCGAGCCTCATTGTTGATTTTACCGGCTCGAGAGCACATGGCTCTCGAGCCAAATTTGTATGAAAATAAGAAAAGGCGGTTTTCTCAGCTGATTCCATACCACCTATAGACTAGGCTAAAATAGGTTCTCTGCAGCTCTTTCCCATCAATTTTTCCTCCCCTAAACACGAGTAGTACCGTAATTGTCAATCAAAAGTACGCTTCGACATTGGACATTACTGGCATGGTGTACCACCGTTGTGGTACAGGTCGGAGAGGTCCTCTGCTCGGATATTTCTTGGTATGGATAGAATGCGGGATCTCATTCGGTGATTCCATGTTCAAAATGTTTTGCAAAGATCTTTTGAAAAACACGGTTTCTTTAGTCTGATAGTCATAAGGGACAATTTGTTGGTACATTTCAGGGAAGGCCACGGTGTCGGCCTTTAACGCGATCTTGGGAGGGATGGGTTGAACCCCTTTTGAATGGGGACGATGCCGCGGCTCTTCACTGGAGGTTGTTCAGGCGCTTTGAGCCGCTGACTATGTCGGAAGCGAGGGATTCGACGGACTCCTTGCAAAGCCGAGTGTACTGCTTGAATGTGTCGGATGCCCACCGACCGTGAAACTGGATCGTCAAGAGTCGACACCTGCTCGATACATGTGTGTGTGGCTCCGCCAGCTCTGAGAGAGTGCGCGTTGTTCACTTTCGGATCGCAGCCTGAGCGTGCCGCTGCAAGTCGAATCGCACTGGAGACCTTCGTGACAGACACGCATTCTGGGATGCCGCACTTGTTCTTGAACACCGCTGCCAGAATGCTGTGGGGAAGTGTGTTCCTTGCCTTGAGAAGGCATATTGCTCCGAAGACTGGGCACGCAAAGCGGTGGCCCGAGCGGTTTAGTACTCGCAGCGTTGGCTCACCGCGCTGATTTGTTTTTGAGCAGGTCAGTCGAATATGCACGGACGTTGCTGCACTGGGGCTCGATGTAGGAAAGCCAGTGTGGTCGAGGATGGCGATGTCTTCGACCTTCAGGGCGAACCATGCAAACTTCTTCGCTCCTAGCGCAGCAATCTCCCACCGTCGAAGCAGGAAGAAGAAACCCAGACACAGGACCCCAGAGAGCTTGGTCCGAAGGCCATGTCATGTTGAGTGATGCGTAGCAAAGCTTGAGTTGGTGGATGGAGACGGGTGCCTTGTGTTAAACAGGCTGTCGAGGTGACCGTTGCCCTTCAGAAGCATGCGTAATTGTGGATGGCCACACGGAAAGTCGACCCCGGCTGCGAGGAAGAAGTGTCGTACGCCAGTCAGTGCTGCCGAAATGATTGCACTGCGTACGGGGCGTCCTGAATCGTACCCTTCTTGAAAACCCAGGAGCACGAAGTCCGTGATATACTACGAAGTGGTAGCTGAAGCAGTGTCGGGAGGATGCCGCGCCGATGGAAACCACTTGCGTAAGGACATGGATTATTGATTGTAGATCATTACGGCAACGCGCGCGATAGAATGGGACGCCACATCGTTTCCAAGTCGGTCGAGCTGATGCTGGGGGGGGGGGGGCNGGGGGGGGGGGGGGCTGCGTCTTACCACGTGTCGAAGTAGTGAACAAGTTAGCACTGATTGGATGGGTAGCTCTGCGTGAACCCGCGTCTGCAATCGTGTTCTCCGCTCCGGAAATGTGCGACGACGGAAAACGTAAATTCCACTCGGTTTCCCACAAGGTCAGTAGACGAATGACCATCTGCGCGCGATGATTTCGTGAAGCCATTTTGTTTTACCAGCTTACCGCAGATGCGTTGTCAATACGAAAGTGAACGTGGAACGGTGTTACCTCCGATTGCGGCTCGGCGAGCGGACCAGGATGCGCCCCAGGCATGGACAGCGAATATACACGATAATAATTCCCGGTAGTTCATGTCAAATCCAACGTTTGGATACGCCTTAGAGTCGACAATGATTTGTCGTTCGGTGTCGAAGAAGACATACGTCAGCGCGATCTATTAGGCGCGTATGAGCGCGCATAGGCCGGTGTCCGACGCGTCCATTTCGACGACGAAGTCCGGGGCTGGAAGGGTGTTGAAGTACACTAGGGGTACGCCTTTGAGAGGCGACGAGCGCAGAATACGCAGTCACCAGTGGAGGTCTTATGCATGCTGCCTGTGATCGAGACGGTTTGCCACCGGTGAAGGTGACGCTCTTGCTGCCGGAGACGTTGTAGGAACGCCTGTGCCAGGCGGACGCACGTCGCTACGTGGCGAAGACAGCCGAGGAGAGATCGATATTCGGACCGGCGTAGCGTGGTCACCTCAAGTGCCGTGAGCACAATCCTCCCGGCTTGGCTACTTTGGATGCTGGCATGGACACTGTGCCGGCAGCGGAATCGAAGACAAGGTCAAGCGCTTTCTGACGGGTACACCAGCCCGTGAATTTGTCCTCGTTGATGGCGGCTGGGCTGAGTACAGTGAGCATGGCGCTTCGGAGAGATTGCTCCATGTCCTGGCTGTTGGATCCCACATCGGCCGCGACGTTGGTGTGGTCGTCGACCCAATGATAGCTGAAGAAACTGTGAGGGTTGAATTCGTTTGTAGTGTGATCGTGGATGAATGCAATTACCCCGCCAACCGTAGTCGCCGGATGAGCCGGACCACCCGAACGCCGTGGACATGTCAATTACCAGGGCTCCATCCCGGTCCAAGCATCCGCCGAACAGATGAACGCAGTGGCTGTGAATACTTACGTGTCGGTAGGCTGATGCAACGTCGCCGGCTTGTTCTTTGACGTCGCGGTCGGGGTGGCGGGTTTGTTGATGTACAATTTCAGCGGTGATTGCGTCGCAATGTTCGAACGCGGACTGACACACTGCGTCCTGATCGGTAAGGCTGTTGAGCGAATGATTGACCGGGTACGACAGGTCGTGGATGACTCGTCCCGATTCCCTCGGGTCTTCGTCGTCCATGTCAACTACCCCAAAGGGACTTATGTGTACTTCAGGCCGGATCTCCAAAATGTCCGCGTCCACGACGAGACTGCGCCAAGCGTCTTGCTCCTGGAGAATATTTTTGATGAGCACATTATGTCGCTCGTCCGCCGATTTGTGGTTCGGCGGGCGCTAAGATGGATGCCGAAGCGGTTGATGGAGAGGCACGCGGGCGCCAGAGTTTGTAATGTCGATAATGCATGATAGGTGCTCGTATCCCTGACATGCAGCCGTCAGGACGGAGGTAATCATGCTTTTGTTGGGTCTGTAGTCCTATGTAGTTTGACCGCGAAGCAGTTCCGCGAAATCGGGCAACGCCATGCGTGTACGCCGGATAAATTCTGACAGGACATCCTGAAGAGGTTTGTTCAGGACGGGTACCCCGCGGTGTACAGCACAGGGTATGTGTGGAAGTTCCAGGCCCACTGCGTTGAGTGCCCGGGTGGTGCGATGGATCCGCATGGCTTCCCATAGTGCTGCTCGTTGCGCCGCCTCGGCGGCCTGGCGCTGTGGTTGTTCGAACGGTGGCGCAGGTCGCAGTTGAGGACGTGTTAGCTAGGACGAGTTGGGTCCGGAGCACTTATAGTGTCGCCTGTGCGACGGTGGACTGTAATTGGTGGTGCACAACAACGCTGGCGCGCTACCACGGACGGACGCCAGATGATGTGCCGTTGTGGGCGGGTCATGGGGCTCCGCGGGTGAAGTGCCATGGGGCGACCCGGCCGAGTGCCAGTTACCGTGGGGCAAACTGACATCGGCTGTGCTGGCGAAGCTGGGGGTGATGCTGTTAAACGACCCCGAGCACACGCCTCGACTATTGGTAGCGATAGGTGTGGCTGGAGAACGAACATGCCATGGGGCGATGTCCTTACTATGCGATTGGCCGTGCTGACGGACACAGGAGACGGTGAACGTCTCTCTGGAGGAGATGTCGTGGGGCTAAACCTGGAGGGTCTAGAATGACCAAACGAAGGCACACTGGCAGAATAATACACTTTTCTTGTGTATTGGGATAAGATGCGTGCTATCCGAAGTGGCGGCAAGCCGACGTCACCTTGGTAACCTCAATGACGAGGTTGACGTGTGTCCGAGCGTGGCCCTTGACCGTAGTTGCGATCGATGAAATCCTGCAGATCGCGCGCCAGTCGACGCTCCCATGTGTGCATGCGCTTAAAGTGGGCACAACGGTCGGTGCTGCCGCCGTAACACATTCCCCCACCGAAGAAACGCATACATGGTTCGAGACCGTTAGCGTCCCTGGGGGATCTGACGCCGAATGTGCTGGTACTCGGCCAGGAGGAACTCGACGTGTAGCCGCAGCCGTAACCCGTGACGAAGACCTCCCGGCGGCGGCGGAAGTAGACACTCGAGCTGCTAGCTGAAGTGCGAGACTGTTGAGTGAAGCTTGCGAGTTGGCGGCGTGATACTCGACGGCTCGAACGGCGTTACTGTAGTTGCACCACCTTGCTGGCGAGTCGTCGAGCAAGTGGGATATCGCCCGACCGCGAAAAGGTGTTCACATAGAAAAGTGTCAGAGTGACACGTTCCGGTGTATTAGCATCACGCTCCATGTTTACCAGGACGAAACGCTTCAGTCGAGACATCAGCCGCCGGACGTGGTAAAAAACCCCAGTACATCACCAAACGAGACTAGACCATTGATGGCTGCCAGCAAGGCTTCGTACGTCTCATGGACCTGAAGTGCATGATGGTTAGGCCTTGGTTACCAAGACGAGCACTGTACACAGCCATGAGAACTGCGGGGGTTACCTCGAAGCGGACGCAATCGAGTTCATGCAGTTGCAAATCGAACGACATGGCGTGGTGTACACACCTGCCATGGTTCTCAGTGCCTTGTAGAGCCTGTGGGCCGCAAGTTGATGCGTCTAGGGTGAGTGGGTGGTACTCGCCCTTCACCCGAGTTCGAGGTGTTTCAAAGCTGGAGCACCGCGGATGTTGGACGGCAAGAGGAGGCATGTCGTCCGAGTTCCTGTTCGGTGGAAGTGTCCACACGGAAGGGCCAGGTGTTGGCCTACTCGACATCTCTGTCTCGCGGTAGATATCGGCGGCATCACCCAGGGATACGTTGTCAGGCCGCGACTGCAAACCTCTGTCGGTGCGCACCCCGCAGGGGATTGCAGGTGCTCTTGCAGTGCTTGTACCATCAAGAACAGGCGATCCACTTTACTCTCGAGCGACGGGTTCGGCACAGCTGGTGCAGATAGAGCCGAATGAGGCACCGGGACTGCCCGACTAAATTCCTTCACGAAGTTGTCCAGGTCTAATGCCCCTGGAGCCATCCGCGCGGTGGATTAATCGTCAGGCGCGCCTGAAGGTACTGTGCCTTCAGCAGGTGGGGCCGTGCATCGGGCCGAATCATCTTCGCCGAGTCACACTATTTAGCGGCGGGGCGTATGATCTCACGCACTTGACCGAAGAGGGGACCTCGCCTGCGATGGTTGTGCAGGAGCTGGGCCGCCCGATGGGCATGCGGCTGGTGGAATCGCCTCGGCTTGGACCGCTACACCAGAGGTGGCTGTCGTGCTGGGCGGGTGGTCTGCGGTCGGCGTTTGCTTGGTCGAGCGAGCTCGCTTTGCGCTTCTTCTTGCGCGCGGCCTCAAGCACAGGGCCCGAGACGGCGTTGGAAACGCGTTTGGGTTTCGTGTGCGCAGTCAACCCGGATTTGTGAGACACAATGTGCGTGCTCGCCCGCTATGATGTCGACACGACCGGGGCGGGTGCGTGGTTAATGTCGTCGACTACGATGACTTCCGCAGCCGGCGCTTCGTCAGCGCCCGAGGTGACCGGGGCCATGGAGGCCGGAGGAGGGGGGTTGCTTGTCGAGGAAGGCTCGAACGTGCCCGTATTCTCTGGCGAGTCCTGCGCAGCAGCGCTGGTTGCGGGGTGCACCGCTGCATCGGCAGCGGAGGCGACGACGACCGCAGTGATGACTCGCGTGATGACTCAGCAGCGGGAGCGTTGGACGTGGGCAGCGTCGTGATTGGACTTGGCGATGACGTTGGATGGGGCAGGACTTGAGGCTAGCGGCGGAAGCGCAGGCTTAGGCTGAAGCAGATTGGTGGTTGCGTCGTCGAGAGGAAGTTGCAAAGTAACCGACTTGGAGGGGCAACGTGCTCCGGCCTTTGGTGGCAGAGCACCGAATTAATTCCCCGACTTTCGTCCACGCCGTCTTATGCCACTCTATGCCGCACACTGTACTCCTTCGCCAGAGGAAACCTTCGTTCCAAAGCTGCGCTCAGGAACCCCCCACTGCAAGGTCTTCTCTTTGGCGTATATACATCTGGGCCCGATGGAAGAAGCTTCTCGAAATTGTTTTGGCCACACTTTTCATTGTCGGATCTCTGAACTCCAGCACAGCTTCGACAACTGCGATGACAAACGCATACATGTAGAACGGAAAACCGACGCCATGTTCCATGGCGCAGCGTGAGCGTGAGTGGCAGAGGCAGCATGTGCTTCCGGACGCGGCTAAGACGGTACTCTTGATGCAACGCCCCAGCGGTAGCTGCAACCAGCAAGCAAGGAACAGCAAGAGGAAGTATGCGTACAGGAAGTTCTTGGGGTAGCGCAGGATGACGTCCTACAGAGCGACCACTACATACCGCGGCGTCAGGACGCGCGCGAAACTGTAGAAGACGCTGAGTAGTACATGTAGTATCACGAACGGCTGCGCCGCCAGGGCCAGCAGCTGCTGCATGACCAACCAAATTAGTACGCTGTTCTTCTGTGTTTTACATTACGTAGGGAGTTTAAGAGAGAGTTTGTATTTTGCAGTTTGCAGTTTGTAGTAACTTATAAACCAGGTGCGAACTTAACAAAAGGACGTGACGACAATTGTCGGGACAAGGGTGAATACCTTTATCGCCAAGCAGACGATCTTCGACAAGATTCAGTTGCACATTATAGTCGTAATTCTGGCAACATGATCGACGCTGGCAGAGTGGGTACCGCATGCTCTTGGCCCAAAATAGGGACTCAAGGTGCACCCTCGGTACCAGTCGGCCAAGATGAACGGCAACATCCTCGAACCCCCCCCCAACTCGTTGGTGGGAGGTGAAGGTATGTTCAGCAAGTGCTTCATGTGTTTGCCAGCTCGCATCTCTCGTTGTGGAGGTAGCTCGTCGACTGTGACATCGTCTACACTGGCGTTCCGCATCATGATGACAACGACAGCTCGTGCACTTAAGATGCTGGGGGCCCTGTTTAGACAGATTGTATCCTCTCTAAAAGGATTGAAATGTTCGGCACAAATACAATAGATCCTGCAACTGTACAAGGCCTCTCTTAAACTCTCTATTGAATTGAAAAGCCCACCACGCTCGCGGGTTTGGAACACGCTACTGATACCGAAAATCCGGTATGGAATTTCTGTTGGTCGGTTTCAAAATCTGTAGCACTAACACACGTCGTAGACACAGTGGTAATCTACTTATTTTACCGTTTTCCTCCCTGTGATGATTTTGTGTTGTGATCTCTCTTTCGAACGCGTCGTATTCTTTGATCTGCTCCGCTCCGTCACAGCCGTTAATTTGAAGGAATGAAGGTCGTGTCACGAGTGCTAATGTAGTACAGCACTTTCCAAAATGACACTCAAAAGATGGATGGGAAACGAAATCAGTCACTAAATTGACCCAGTGACATATTGAGCGGGAGTTGTGAGGAGTATGGAATGATATTTTTCAAAATATCGCGATTTGAATCGAATAAAACGTTTAAAAAAGATTTTTTCGGTCTATTAAGGGTCCATTACCAACTGTACCGCACTCAGTACACCCTTCACTCTAATTAGTCGTGCTTCGAATATAGTCATACTTCTGTACTTTTTCGTGGCACCTCNTTTTCTCAGACAAAAATCGTAAACCGTTATTAGTCAGGGTCTGACTAATTAGCGTGAAGGGTATACATACTGGAATGTTACTTGAAGTAATACAAACCAGATTGTGTAGAAAGTACATCTTGCGCATGTCTAATGGTACAAAACCGACTGACCAGAATAAAAGATGTTTAAAACGACGTTTAAAACGCAAATTGTTTTGGCGATAAAAGACCGACCATTCCATAGTGAGCAGTAGGTCGGACAACAGACTGACGGACGCTACGTCAGGAGCAACGACAGTTTTTGGAGGAAGGTCAACGAAGCTCAGGTGGTGAGGATACAGACTGTGGATCCAGATCGGAGATCTAGATTTGAGATCCGAGATCGAGGTGTATCTGATCTACATCGGAGATCTAGATCCGAGATCGAATTGGATCTGATCTACATTGGAGGTTTAGATTGAGGTGGGTATGGTCCAAATCCCTGGTTTGGGATACTCTAGTGTTGGTCAGAGGTGGGAAGAGAAAACAACGACTTAGAGCCAGTTGTGTAGAAGTGTGATCAAATTTTGGGATGAGATAGGCTTAACCATGAATCCGAGTCGAATTTTCATTGTAGTACGCAAGTGTTCTTCATTAGCCAAATCAGGGAACTACATTGACCCTACACGGTGCTTGGGAAGAAGAGTGTTATTGATCTAGTGTTGTACGCGTGGATCGGATATTATACTGACCAGATCCACCTACACGTAGTGATCTATACCTGTAAGCACAAATCCCCAGATCAGCCAGAGTTAACGTTTAGCCGGAAGATTTGTCGACTCTCAACCATCAAGACCCCGCTATAGGAAGCGGCAAGTACAAGGAATTATCGGGAGAAGAGAAAGAAAAGGAAATCCACACCCAACGGCAACCCCACGACTGGATCCATATCGAGGCCGCCAGATCAGAGCTCAAGTTACTCGCTCTTATGTCTGGACAAATATACGGACGCAGAGTGAAGACTTCCACGCGGCGCCACGCATCGCCGTGTCTCGCCAAGGCGTTCGAGACATCACGACCTCACACTTCGGTAGTCACCAAGAAAGGAGGTCCAGCCCACCGACGGGTACACAAGGTGACCAGTTCAGCAGATCACGGATCATCGGGGGACCCCCTCCGGTAGTCGGTGCCTAGGCAAAGTTAGGAAGCCAGATCCAGTCTCAGTAAGATTTTGACGGATCCCACCACCACAGTAATGGTAAGCACGTGCAGCCCAGTAATCTACACTTACAGATAAATCGGGCTTGTGAGCACTCAAATCCAAGTTGGCGCCAAGTTTTTACACCGCATTTATTGTATTCCTATCCCGTAGGATAGTTAATCGAGCTACGCTACCATGAAGACGGACATTTTGGATGAAGGTACACGTTTCTTAGTTATTTGCATATCTATTCATAAGCCTAGCGATCGTTTTGGCAATTTTATGTCAAAATGAACCTGAGTTACCGACTTCAAAGCTGCATTAGTTGTGTCGGAGTAATCTGAGGGCTGATGGGTTGTTTCAAAATGATCAACATATAGATGTACTTACCGGTACTTTCGAAATTTGATTTAATTTGCACGAGTATCGGTTGGGGATTCAACTCTGGAGCCACCCGCCTGATCGAGTTGGAAGAGCAGTGTTAAAACGAAACGACAACTAACTAGGTACTGTATGTGACCTATTAATAGTGTTGAAATATTCTGCTTGTCGAAAACATCGAGGACGCGCTCGTGATTTCTCCGCGGATAAATGATCGTCAATAAAACTAGCTCAAAAAGCACAACATGAACTTACCAAAACAGTACACCGTCTACCCGCACAGCCCCTGAAATGCGCAAAACGATAACGGACTTCAGTGTGCTGCAGTGCTGATTTGGACGGGCATCGATGTGGTATTATAATAAGTGCATGAAATTATGCCATACACAATTGTTTGCCCCCTCCGACAGCAGGATTGCATTGTGGCAACCTATTATAGTAATTTCAGCCATTATCTAAGCCTATGGAAATCTGATCGGATTGGGAATCCTGCCACGGTGGCAATTTGCCACGGCTCTACATGTACTAAATTAGTTATTAATAATATAATACATGTATTAATATAAGACAAACTAGTATAATAACACATGTATTAATAGAGTATCCGATGTAAGAACGGTGTTGTTGTTGACGCTCCGTGTCGATAATTTGTTCGTTTGGAACCAACTCACTGTCTGCCATTCAAGAATTTGCTTCCTACCCGAGACCCGTCCAGAAAAACAGCCATGCGCTTCAGCGTCTTCCTGGGTTGCTCGTGGCCACCTTCGTCTCGAGCTGCATCAGCTTCACCAGCGCCGAGAGCGTTGCCCTGACCGCCAACGCCGATGCTAACACTGAGGTTCGCCGTCTCCGTATGTCGGGCGCCGTCGAGGAAGAGAGAGCCGCCGCTGAAGTCGCGACGAAGTTTGCCTCGACTTTGAAGGAGAAAGCGATTTTGACGAAGGCTGCCCAAATGACCGCTGGTGCGAAGGAGGCAGCAAAGCTCAGTGATGAGCAGGTGGTGAAACTTTCGAAGATGGTTGCGGACTCAGCGAAGAAGGACGTGAAGTCATGGCCTCGCCTCAAGAAGGCACTCAAGGTTACGCTGGGTGTCGGCGTTAGTACTGCCGTCCTATATAGTGCTTACAAGTTGTTGACAGGAAACTCGGCTTCGCCAACCACATCTACGGCTACTAACGGGACGACAACGACGCCGGGCTCTGCTTAGGAGTTGTGTCAGTCGCCATGTAAGGTGTCTACTTAATGCGGAAGTAAATGATGTTGGGTGCCATTTGGAAATCGGAAAGCGCGGTTCGCTCGTGCTACGTGGAGACATCCATGTAGCTGCTGCTATTTTGACGAGTGCATGCCTACCTGGTGTTGACGAAACGAAGGTTCGACTGTCTGTACTCTGGACTGTGTAGGCTTTAGATTTTTGGCTCATTATTCTACCTCTGTAATGAAACAACTGCCTTTTTTACTCCAACATTGATTGTTATTATAATACTGTGTGTAGGAACTACACCATTTCAAGATCAAATTGAGAGAAGTCAAAATCAAAACAAGGGCGCCTCGAGAAGGCCTGAAATTTGAGGAAGAGGACGTTGTGTTGAATAACTAGCCCAACTTATACAACACAACGTCCTCTTCATCAAATACTGGACGCAGTCGTCCAACACCACCAAGTTGAGAGTCTTGTTAAGGTTCGTGGATGCTTTCTTATGAATTCTATGTGCTATTACTGATACCGGTAATAGATAAAGATGTGTATCGCTATGAATTGTAGGACTGTCACTATTAGCGCTGCCAACGTTACTTTTTTTAACGCTAAGTAACGTTATCTCGATAACTGCTAAATTGTGTCAAAGTAAGTCAAATAGCTCGGCATAACACAGGAAAATACAGCCTTCTCATTGATCAAGACCACCTCGACCACTACAGCCAATCACCGATGTGAATTTCTAGAAAATGGAAAACTCCGCAGATAATCTTCACGGTATTGCCACAAGCAGACAGATGAACAGGTGGGAAGTGTCTGAGCTGGTCCAAAGGAAGTTGACGTTGCAATATTCTACAAGCAATGCTGGCTTGAGGGGATATCATGCTAGCGCGGGCCGCGAGTCGTGGTCATGCTATCAACGAGTTGTTGTACAAGATGGAAGCCACCCCGCACGGCGAACGGATCGATTCTCCACCCCTCTGCAAGCTCCTCGAACGAGTGAGCGTGGGGAAGAGCTTGACCCGTTGCGTCAAGTAGGCCACGAAGTGCAGAGGCACCTCATGATTCTGCTCGTTGACCCGCTAAGGACGCGTACGCCTCTGCCTCGGACAGTGTCCGACGGACACAGCATCTGCGTAAATTGTCAGGGTAAGAGGGGCTTATGCGTCCTGCCAGAAAGATGGTGCATCTCACCCCAGAGTGTGGCATGAAGTACCAGTAATGAATTAGCTCTACTTACAAAGCTATGTGGTATACTACATCTAAACAACAAATAAAGCACTACGTTATTTTTTTAGACTAGACACAACTTGACCCCAATAACGTTATGTCCGTGTTACACGAGATTAACGTCGGCAGCACTAATCACTAAGACCATTTCAAGAGAGAAGTCAAATCAAATTGAAAACGAAATAGAGAAAACCTGTATAATGTTATTTACGACGATCACCGTCCGACGGCGACCAGGATCTCGATCGCGACAAAGCCCTTATGATAGCTACAGTTTGGGGGCAAAATCCGCGGAAGTACGTGTTACTGGTACCGAAAAAAATGAAACACTTTTACCGTACACTATTCGGCAAGACACTGTACTGTATTCCACCCCAAACAAATGTTTTGATCAGTGGTTTTCTTACCGATTGCTCACGTATGTAATTTCCTCCCACTATATTTCGATGAATTCGATTGCGTGCAAGAAACTTATGTTTAGAAGATATCTACACAGAGCAGTGCCATTTCAACGCAAAAACACAAAATACAGCAGTCCAGATTTCAGTAACATGACACGTTCTGTAGCATTTTTGGTAACATATTGTGTAGCACTCTTTGGTAGCGGTTTCAGTAACCAACTGAACCTTCTTACTGCCGATTATCTGTCTGTTGCGTTTGCAACTGATGCAGGGAACCGGACTGGAAAACGCTGGTACGCGTTTGCCGTAAGCAAGTCAGTGTGCTCGTGGAACTGATCCCATGAATATCATCCTCAGGAAACCCCTTGAAGAACGCATCATCAGGGTCAGATACATCGTAAGATGGTGGTCAATGGTCATGTTCCGGTATTAAATTCTGTACCGTTTCCGGGGAATAATTCTGTACCCAACTACTGATACTGTTGCCTGGTTATTAGATGTGGAATACGTTTTTCCTCAGTATCCACCACCATCGGCGATCCGCTATCGCGTTTCTTCTCTCCGACGAACGCATCGCCTTCGCTTACAGGGTGCTAAGCACCGCGAATAGATCTCTGCCATCGAGGCAGCGTCGTCATCGTCAAGCACCTTCAAGACCCCCCCCCCTCCCGCGCGCACTAGCCCGTCAGCCTCGCTACGCGTACTCTTCGCCCCCGATGACCCACCCTTCTCCTTCCTCGGATCCGCCGGCAAGCTCTTCTCCTTCGCCGTGTTGCCTGTTCCCTTTAACATCGAAAGCTTGTCCTTCGCCGACGCCAGTCGACTTGTTCTCAATGACTTGCGTAAGTTTCCGTCGAGCATCCGATAGTAATCTTCCACGTTCCTTCCGTACGCATCCAGTCGCTCCTGCTTGTTTCTTTCACTCTTCGTGTGGACGCTAGAGTTCGTTGCCTGACCCCCACCGTCAGGCAGCGCACGATTGTGAACCTGCTCGTACTCGCCGAGAACCTCACAAATGGTTTTAGCAATCGTCATCACCTAAATCGGCATCCTAATCGTCGAACCCAGAGAGGGGGAGAGAGTAAAGAGAGTAAGGGGTTTATTCCGAAATGATCAGAAATGCCGTGTTAGATCGGCATTTCCGTGCGTGAAGGGATAACCCTATCTTGAACAAAATTTAACCAATTAGCCTACGCAGTCAGTAAAATTGAGTTTTATGGCATTAATAACGAAGCCTAATGTACATTGCGAAACTGGATCTCTTGTCCAAAAATAAATAGCACTTGAGTGGTTAGTTCACCGGGATTGTCCAAACCTGTCCAAATTTACCGACTTCAGATAAATTTACCAAAATAATTTAGGTTACATTTCGCTAAAAATTAGGTTATTTGAGCTAGCACGAGGGTAAGCGAGTCACGTTGTTTGATGAAGTCAACTTGTGATTGGCCTCGCTTCGCTCGGGATATAAAGATAGAATGTCCTGGCAAGTGTAAATCTCGACTCGCTGGAATGCTCGGCGATGGGCCCACCTTCTTAAATACCACGCGGGTTTGCTGTGGCTACGCGCGCTCGCAACCGCTTGCCTAAGTTGATTGCCGTGACAAAATTGACAAGCGCTTGGAACACGGAGTGCATGTCTAATACTCTGACGCTATATACCGGGACAATTTTAGACAGATTTGGACAATTTTGGACAACCCAGGGAGTTACTTGCTAAAATAACATTTCTTTCTGATAATTTGGACAGCTTTTGGACAAACTAACTTCTACCTATATTGCAGGCATATTCTGTAGTATTTGCTTTATAGCTTTGTTACCCCTATGTGGATCCTAAACAATGAGACCACAAATACGGTAACCCTGGAATGACGGCTATTTTACTGCACCAATATCTCGAACCCGATTTATAATACATCAACTTGTTTACTAACATTTGGCTTTTTTATGACCTCGTTTTATTTGCTGCTTGTGATTGATTTGATGGCATAATCAGGGAGGAAAATGTGTGCGAGGCACAATATTGTGATTCCTGTCTAAATTTGCCGCTTTCAGGCTATTGGCCGTACCGCCACCAAACCGGCGGTTTGCTTTAATGGGCCAAAATAGTTTTCTTTCCCGCGCCGCCTTTGCCTGCCTGTCCCGAGGNTTGCTGAGTGTCAGTGGCCGTAGCGATGGCGCCGACAACACCTTCGACGACCATGTCGCCTTCGTCGACTGTTGCCTTTGTCAGTCATGTTGCCGTAGCAGAAAACTGGCTTAGGCCCTGGTCTAAGTAAGAATTCTGAAACTCATGCTGAGCAATTTTAACTTTCATTGGCTGAAAATGGCCACTGCTCCCAGAACGAGTTCTGGTGTCTCTACCGTTCTGTGTGGAGCCCTCAGAACACCTCGTGTATGTGTTCAGAAGTGAGAACGAGTTTGCTGTCTCTGCCAATTTTCATGCACAAACTTTCGGAGCAAAACATTTCTTAGTTACCGCCGAGGACAACAACAGCCACCCCATACATCACCACATCCTTCCCCACCGCGCACCAAGAAGGCCAAGACCCAGATTGCTGTTCTCTGCGTGATGCAATGCATCTGTGCTACGCTTGCAGCGATGATCCAACCGAGTTGGGGGACAACATCGCTGGGAGGGCAGGTAGCTGAACAATACCCTCGATAACTGGCAAGCGCCCAGCAGGCAATTAAGTACCGTTGTGTTGTTACATTGCGGTGAAGACGGCGAAGACGCAGGCGTGATGTAGGGCGATCGCGACTCGGTAGATTGGCAAATGCAGTTCAGAGCGAGCTGCGTTCGTTTGAAAATAGGCGTTGTCGCCGTCTTCGCAAACTAATACTAGCTCAGAACCTGTTCTGACCAGCACCTAAGCTTAGAACCAATCTCAGAACTCATCTACTCTGACCACGAGAGTATTTCGGCTTATCCCTATCCCTAGAAGCAATCTAAGCACAGTTTTACTTAGACCAGGGCCTTATGGGGTGTGGTTCAGATATTACCTCTCAATATCGCATACATTATCAGATTATACAAGTTGGTCGATTGCTCGGCTGTTGGTTCAAAGAACCGCCCAGGGAAATTTTGAGTAGAACGCACAATAATACATACTCAATAAATATTGCTCTTCAAGGTGCAGTGCTGCTTAATTACTAGTACTTCTTCTCATAACACAACACGCTAGCAAACATGGGCGTCTAGAACTGCCCCAGTTGAAGACAAGTACCGCGGTTGCACATGGATGTATTCCATGGGCGAAGCCAAGAGAATTATGTTTTCCACATGAAATTTATACTATCGACATACCGGTACATACCGGTTTCACCAAGTGGTGGCGTGCCCGCTGCAAGCCACCAGTTTGGAGTTCTCCCTGCTCACTTCGCTTTCACAAGAACAAGCAGCAAGCAGATCAAGAAAGAGGGGGTTTCCTACCTACTACTACCATCATGATCTCCCGTGGAGCACCTGAGCCGGTCGCCGCCCCCAACTCACCGACGCCGAGGGACCAAGCACCTGCATCGAGCAGCGAGACGCCGAGGGACCAAGCACCTGCATCGAGCAGCGAGACGCCGACCGAGAATCCCGTTATCGTGGACGTGACCGGCGGGGAAGAGCCCTGGACAGCGATCTCCGCGAGGCGCACGTCTGACCCTCCCCCACTGGGATCGAGCAAGCGCGCTTCGGCGAAGGCTGTGACTGGTGCTACCTTGGCAGAAGCCCGCAAGGGCAAGAAGAAGCTCACAAAGCGAGCCTCTACGACGGCTGCCGTGGATGTGGTCCCCAAGAACTCAACCCATGCGGTTGCGGTGGACTCCGACTCCGACTCGGAGACGGAGGAGGATAAATCTGCCCCTCCGCCGAGCAAGAAGACGAAGAAGGCCCGGCCGTTGACGACAGCAGCATGTGGTGAGGACCCGAAGCATCCAGTGGTAGCCACGTCAGAACAAAGCTTCGACCTCGCGTCGTTCATGTCCACGTTCGAGCCTGGGCGTGTTGGCACCGGTTCCAGCGCCGCTGCTGGTGAGCAAGCTTCTGCTGCTGTTGAACGCGGCACAACTAGCGTCCCATCGTCGCAGACCGACGCCACGGCCGTGACCGAACTGCAGCCTTTGAAAACCGAAGTCCACCGCCTTCGCGGGCTGGTGGCTAACTCGCCACCAACTGTGGACAGCGTCGTGAGCCATAGTGTCGTGACGGCACCGAACACGAAGGGAGAACTGCCCCCGTCCGAGGTACGCTTCCTGACAAGCGTCAGCTTTTCGGAAGGTGCGAAGAAGGCGAAAAAGGTGACTACAACCCGCCGCAGGCTCACTTGCTAGCAGCAAGTAGCATGTTCCGCGCATTCGGAACTGACACAGGTAAACCCCTGTCTGCTATGTCGTTTGTTTTGTGAATGCGGGAGCTAGAGTGCGTCAAGTTTCCGGCAACACCCGCCGTGCTTATGGCAATCTACAGTGATCGGTTCGGGTCGCGCGGCCTGACACTCATGCACTTCAAGGAGTCGTTGGAGATGGCAAGATTTAAGGATGGATCGTCGAACGCGAACTTCTCGAGTGACTGCAGCCCATCGGCTGCTTTGCCAGCGGTGACGATAAGCTGCAGCTCTTACGAAGATATCCTCGACGCCATCCACAGTCTGAGCGCGCTGGCACATGCGAAAACTCACGTCCCGACTGCGCGCGTTTGTGGACAAGAACAAGTCGACAGGCCCCGCCAACACGCCAGTCGCGTACGCTTTACGTTGTAGTACACGAACAATTTCACGGGGACCGCGCTTGCCCACATGCAAGCTGACGATCCCCAGTGGTGGAGTGGTTACTGCGAGGCGCTAGGGGGTATCGACTATCAGTCGCCCGCGTGGACGATGGCGTTGGTTAGTGGGCTGACTCAAGCGACTGACGATGAGAGACGTCACAGCAGTGGAAGAGGCCACCGCAACAACGATACGGGACGGGACAGCCGTCGTCGGTCGGCAGTTCCGGACAGCATCCGCCGTCTCACCCCCATCAACCGAAAGGGCCTGGAGCCATGTCTGCTGAACGTCGCCGGGCTTCCTTGCAACTGTGGCTCGCGTGATCGTTGCGGTAATCCTCGCCACATGCACAACTGGACTGAGCCGCTACCCGCTCGCGTGAAAGAGTGGGTCGACGAGACTTATCGCGGCCGTGCAGCTACCGAAGTTGATCGACGCTGATGGTGCCGTGAGGATGGCAGCTCGACGTCCCTACGGTTCGAGACCCAGGTTAAGCAGAATAATACACCAAGTACTGCTGAGAATCTGTCTACGAGCTACTACAATGCTGCGCTGGAGTTGGGGCCCTCTGTGCGAAGCCCAAGTCGCGGGGAGGCGGATGGAGTTAGAGCGATTTGCCGCGCGAGCGAGGAAATTTCTGCCTGGGCACCTGTTTTTCCCTTCGACCGGCACCTCCGGACACTACATCCCCCGCCGACGCAGACCGCCAGCAGGATACTATCTACGATGGCACTGGTCTTCAACGTACAGCCGCCGCGCATGGCTTGGCTGCACAGCCACCTTTGACCTTACGGTCCGGGTCGACCATACAGTCACCCACGCCCACGGCCATACAGCCGGCACATACACACCTGTCGCCTAGCCTCACGGGCGAGCTGTCGCTAACTTCAACGCGGCATGTATGCGATAGTAATACCGCTAGCATTGCCTCGAAGCCTGGCTTAGAGCCCCTAGTCGCACTAGAAACCCCGTGCCACTCTGACTGACAGCAGGGAGGCTGTAATAAGGTGAGCCAAGAGTGTTCACGTAAAAATCATTCCGGTGTTCGTGGCGAGCTCCCATCAAGGTCACTGCGTCCCGTCGTCAGTCGAGCAACCGCGGCGAAGTTGTGCGCTAACGCACGCTCGCGACACGATCTGATACATCAGACTCGAAGGGTCACGCTGGCCAACGCTATGTCGAAGTTGAGCGTTACGCTCCCAGATGATGTTCACTCCAAGTCTCGACAACCCGAAGCCGGGACGGAGTTCCTGTTGGATACACCACTCAAGCATGCGCTCTCCGAATACGCGCGTCGGTCTGGCGCTTCGTTGCCAGCCTTTGTGGAGTTATTTCGATGCGAAACAGTGGATGACTACCGTCCGAACAAGAACCTAGTGCCTGCAGTGCTAAACGAAGTGTGCAAGGATTACAAGCACCTCGACCAGCTTCAACAAATGGTCCGCGAAGGGGTGGAAGTGCGCCTTAGAGAACCGCCGCCACCACAGGTGCAGCGCCCTTCGTATCACGGGTCTGCACGAGACCGCATCAATGTGCTTCGCAAGAATATTTGTAAGGAGCAAGATGCCGGGAGGTGCCTCGTACTGGATATGGACCTGCTTGACCAGTGGCCTGAAGTTGTTATCAGCCCGTTTGGGGTGGTTGATAAGGACGGTGAAGATGCCAGTTGCTCAGGCCGTACGATACATGACCTGGCGTACCCTGAAGGATCCTCAATAAATGACTGCACCGATCAAGATAGCATCACAAGACCGGACTACAGTCACTGTGACGCCGTTGCAGCAGAGATAATCCGAGCGAAGAAGCTTCACCCTGGTGCCGAAATCCAGATTATGGCCGGAGATGTTGCTTCGGCCTTCCGCAACATCAGTGTCCACAGCCATCATGTCTACCTCTTTACCGGGCTTATTGAAAAGGAGAATGTACTGGTGATCGAATTGGCTGCACCGTTTGGATGGACGGGTTCACCTGGTTTCTACGAGATCATCGGTGGAGCCATCTCGCATGTCCATGGCAGCCATACCAACGACGCATACCTCACCGGATGTTTCAATTATGACTGGGTCGACGACCATATCAACGTGACAGCGGATATTGGAACATCGTGCAGCGATATTGATCGATCTCTTCGTTTTGCCGTGGTAGCTGTGCTGGGCGCCGAGGCTATCAATGACGAGAAGTTCACAAGTTGGAGAACACGCCAACGGGTCCTCGGGCTTGAGTTCGATTCGGTTGAGGAGCGCGTCTCTATGCCGACCGGGAAGATTGAAATGGCTCGCCGTATTGTGGCTACTGCTTACCTCGCTACAGTCCTCACACGAAAGGCATATCGATCGCTGATGGGGAGTGGCTACCTGGACCCGTGCCGCCCGACATTTCCTTCATCGGCTGCGAGTGCATGAGAGTCAACTTCATCGGTTCGAACGCGTACCCGTAACAGGCGACATGAAGCAAGATCTACTATGGTGGTGGTTAGTACTTCACACGACTCACTTGAACGGCGTCTCGCTGGAATACTTTAACACGCTACCCGCTCCGGGCGCTGTCATCGAAGTGGATGTCTCCGACTTTGGGCTGTGCGCGCTGGACGTTTCCTCCGAGGAAGCGCTCACGTACCCGTTTTCCCAGTTTGAACTGAATCGCATCGCCGAGTTCAAGAGTGGTGACGCCAACGGCTTTGATATCAACTTCCGTGAACTGCTATCGTGCGCCTTCGCTGTCAACGCATGGGGTTCACGCTGGTCATCCAACGCTTTGACCTGGCAAAATAAGCTGGCCTCCCGGAATCCGCGAGCTCAGGTGATTATTCGGCTTCTTAGCTGGTGGGAAACGTCGTTTCATCTCCGGTTCTCCGCCTCACACGTATCCGGCGCTGATAATGCTCACGCAGACGCCGGCTCCCGCATCTCGGCTAACTCATCTTATACCCAGTTGTTTGCCTCACTAACGCCGGGTTGGTCGCAGGTCTCACCAGCGGTGGATATACAAGGCCTGACCAATATCTGGCGACGTATCTCCGAGCTCACTCCGTTGTCGACTCCACGTTTGACCAATACAGGCGTGCTCTGAGCAAATGTTTCGCGTGGACATCACGAAGGAGTATCCCAGCTTGGCTTGCCGGCATGCCAATCACCGAGCAAGTACAACTCATATCGGACTTCGCCCTCCACGGCTTCCAGTTCAGCTTCGGATCCGGTGGACCTATTCGCAGCGAATCCATCATGGCAGTTCTTCAAGGGGTTCGACACTTCTTCGCTGCAAGTGGCTACGACTTTCCGCTCACACACCCGCACATTCACATGGTGATCAAATGAATCAACCGCCTCGATACACCGCCGCAGCACAAGGCGCCTGTGTCTCTTGAGCTACTGGAAGCTTGCTTCCATAGCCTCACGTTCACTGCTCCCTTCGACCAAGCCCTATGGGGGGGATGTGCTTGGCGTTCTTTTTTTCTCTTGAGGCGCTCAGAGATCGTGGCGATCAGCAGTCGCACCTTCAAATGGTTTGCCGTGTGAGCCCATGTCATTGTGGTTCTGGACGAGGCGGGCAAGCCAACACGTTCTCCACAGCTAGCACAGTCGGTGTGTCTGCGTCTGGTCGGCTCCAAGACAAACCAAGGCGGAGAACCTACGACAAGAATGCTTTCTCGGTCCGGACACCCTTTCCTGTGTCCTGTGTTTGGCGCCCTGATTCTCCTCCAAGCTCAGAAGAACCTCCCGATCGGTATTCCAGCGGCGGTGTACATATCCCGCGGGGGGAAACCAGCGTGCATATCAACTGCAGACGTTGCAGACGCCATCAAGCGTGCGGCCATCAAGACCGGCAAAGATCCACGCCGCTTCAGCTCCCACTCCCTTCGCTCCGGCGGTGCGACGCACATGTATCGTTCAGGTACAGACGCACTCACTATCCAGTTCCACGGTCGCTGGGTGTCGGACGCGTTCAAGACATATACCACGCTCTGTAAGGAATCAGTCACTACGATGTCCGTGGACATGGTTGCCGGCTCTCGGGGGGATTCAACGTTGCGTTAGTGCAGCTGACTGCATGACCATTATGGGGGCATCGCTCTCCTCGTCCCTTATCGGATTGAGGTGATGGTTATTGCATAAGCTCCATTAATGTAACAGTTTGTTTGACCCCCAAACGTTGTGGAAATCATTTGTTGCCGCATTGTGAACAACGACCTCTTGTCAACCATTATCGGATTGGTTGAAGTTGAAAAGCATCAATGGAACTCTAAAGTTTGATATTTCATTTTTTTTAAGTTATACAATGCAATGCTAAAACGGCACATCGGACTGTTACCTCCAGCGGCGCACGATCTAGGGCAGAAAATGAAGAATAAAAAATGATTTAGCGCTCATCCGCCTCCTTCTCTCTCTGACTGCTCACTGCGTAGCTAGTTTTGACACTGAGGCTGCTATCATATTCATACACATGCACGCTTGGGGCTTGCTGACCACCACAGCCAACCATAATTTGGTCTCACTGGGACGTCGTCGCAGATTCTCCACGCCGTCTCCCGTAGCTCCGTTGGGGCTGCTGACGCTGTCACCTTCAACGACGTAAAACTTGACACGCCGCCCTCCGATATTGTGTACAACTCGCTTCGGAACTACTCCTCGTCCTTGGCGTCCCTTTTATCAATACGAACAGCATGCGATTAGTCTCGCTGCTATTCGCGCTTGGTCGGGATGAGTTCCGACCAACTGGTTGAGCCGAGTGAAGCCAAGCAGCTTCGTGAAAAGTTCAGCAGGGTTGACGTCCCCATCAACTTTCCACCTCTTGACGGGATATTTATCACCAACGCCCTCAAAATTGAGTGGTTTTGCAGCGCTGCCCTCAAAATCGTTATGATTGGATAAAAACACATTCAGGCCGTCAAAGGTCAATAGCCATCAAGGCATTGGTGACGCTACGGCCAGCAGCCAAAGGGCCAGCGCTGCTGGGCGGAATCGGCACTGGTCTGTCCGTCTCAGAGCTAGGCTTGTTGCCACGCACAGCATCCGCGACGTGGAGCTGGTCAGGTCGCTAGGACACTTCCGACTAGTGAACTCAGGTGCTGACCGAGTACTCGGCTAACCTCATTTACATGTACGACTGCAACATCCCTAGTCGTGGAACGATGCGGGGCCGAAGGGCTCAAGAAGCAGACCGTGTTCTACGAGCCAATCCAGCGGGGCGGCAGGAAGGTGTTACTTCATGTATCATACATGTTGAAGTCAGAGGGCTCTTGTATCTAGTATCCTATTGGTTTAAAATAACCTTGAGGGCAGTGCTGCAAAATTATTCAATGTTGAGGGTGTTGGTAATAAATATCCATACAGACGACGTTCATGTTCACCATCTCGCGCGCATAGTGATAGCGGAGCTCGATGTGACGAGTCTTCCGGCTACAAGTAGGGCATGAAGCGGGAGCCACTGTACCTTGGTTATCCACACTGAGCTTGACTTCAGCTACGTGGTTCTGCAGGACTTCGATCAACACGTTCATCATTGCCTTTCCTTCTTGGCATTCCTCGCACAAGGCGGTGTACTCCGCAGCGGCGGTTCTGAGAGAGACGATGCTCTGGCGACGAGCAACCCATGTGATTGGCGCTCCTTCCAGTATCATGGTGTATCTCGTCACATTCTTGCGGGTGTCGGGGTAACTCCCGCTATCCGCATCACAGCATCCGTAAATAGTAATCTCTTGCTCATCACCAAAGACACTTGCACCTGACACATACCAGAAACACTACATGGTTCTGCGATCCCGTTGACTCAGCAATCCTCTACTAGCTCTCCGACTGAACCACTGTTTCTTCTTGAGGCAGAAGCTTCTTGAAGTCTCGATTAGCACATCTCGCCTCGCCGGACACGGTCAGTATTCTCTTGGACCACTCCAACCAGAATTCGGACGTGGAGAGTACACCTCGAGACACTTATTTCTTCCGTTTCAATCCGTTTCCAGTAGCACTTAGCACCACACTCGCCTCGTTGATGCTCATCTTCTTCTGTTTTTCGGCGTTCGGTTGCACACGCCTTTGAAGCTCCTCTTCATTTAGAGGGGAAAACTATTCATCTAGTTTCTTGTCGTACTCCTCGGGTTCGTCCTGGGCCATCTTGTACTCATCT